>CAXIWS010000197.1:24411-65411 GCA_964036195.1 Sphaerolaimus hirsutus
AAGACACCGTGGTCGACTTTTCTGGCACATTCCCATTGAAAGAAAACTCCCCAAATTTAAGAATACAAAAGTCAAAAATATTTTTGCATTTTTATTACCTTTTTAGTACTAATTTTCGCATTTTTCAGTGATAAAATATTTGCCCCTACTTTTCTCCAGTTTCAGGGGTTTTCTTTCGATGGGGATACACTCAAAAAGTTCGCCTTGGTCTCTTGTAGACTTCCATGTTGTACGATGCACGATAGATGGCTTAAAAATACTGTATGACTTCGTAAACTCTGTTTACAGAAGAAATTGCGATAAATGTACATAAATTGGTCGTTTAATGTACGGATGCCCGAGTGCATCCAAAATCTATTTTTTTGACCCAACGGCCTCTTGGCACTCTGCCGCAGCCCTGATCTGTCTTTCAGGCCGAATTCCGGCCTTGAAAGACAGAATAGTGACTGTTTATCGCAACCGTGCGGAACGATGTTAGCAGTCGATTTTTGTATAAAAAAATCTGTGGGCCGTTTACATGGCCCACAGTCGGTTCTGGCGCAGGGCGGCCCAACATATTTTTGGACAAATGTCTGGGCTTATTTGTCATAGGGCCAAAGTTTCGAAAATTGTCCGCGGTCGGGCAGAACCGATTGTCGAATGAAATTTTCACGACCGTCCGGAATGAAGTTGACAGGGGTTTACTGAATGGAAAACCGGTATATGGCGAAAAGTTGGCCAGGCCAACTAGTGGAAAAGCCGGCGCCACGTCGCTGGCGCAGTCGCGCAGCAAGTCTTCGCACAGGGGTGGGGCCGTGGGATGTCGGCGCCACGTCGCTGGCGCAGTCGCGCAGCAAGTCTTCGCACAGGGGTGGGGCCGTGGGATGTCGGCGCCACGTCGCTGGCGCAGTCGCGCAGCGAGTCGTCGCACAGGGGTGGGGCCGTGTGATGCCGGCGCCACGTCGCTGTTGCAGTCGCGCAGCAAGTCGTTCAGATGAAGAATGTGTGAAAAAAAATTGTTTTTACATTCCTCCAATAGAACAGCAGATAAAAAAGTTGACAAAAATATAGAATGGCGCTCTTTTATTAGAAGAATTTTCACTTTCTATATTCGTTATAAGTTTTTTCATTCATAATCATGGATTTGTCAAACTTTGCCTCATTGTTCCACAGCACACTCAAATTTTCAGTTGCAGTTCGAACACTTTTTCAAGGGCGGAATTAGAAACGGGGGCAGAATCCAAAAACGTTTGAACTGCCCTCGATTTCAATTCCGCACATGAAACATCGAACAGATTGCACAATGGCGGAATTGCCCCGGATTGTGCATGGGCAGAATTATTTCAGACAGGTAGGAATGTGCAAAATGTCTGAACCGCCCTTGGAATTCCGCCTTGGTGGAACTCAAAAACATCCGAACCGCCCTGACAATTTTGAGTGTGCAGTGTGCCATCTAGGCAAGAAAACATTCGTACACTTTCTAGAGGGTGGAATTCAGTTTCGGTTTACACAAATATGCCACACGTTGAACTTCAATATCTTTTTAACAAGTGGATATTACTAAAAAATTCTCTATTCATTTTTGAAGACAAAGCCTAGATCTACCTATAATTTTTTTTTCAGAAATATTTTTTGGTAAGATAAATAAGATGTGTTTCTCACAACAACCTTCACTAAAGGGTATATCTCTTAAGTCAAGGGCGGAATTGAAAGTGTCCCAATGTTTTTGAAACGTTTTGTGATGATATGCAAATGGACAAAGACTGTGTGAATTCATCCGGATTCGCTTGAATTTCATCTGAATGTCCTAAAAATGCCACAGTTTTCCTAAATAAAAATGTTCAAACCACCCTTGGAGTTCTGCCTTGGCAGAACTCAAAAACATTCGAACCACCCTTGAAAATTTTGAGTGTGTGGTGTGCCTTTCACCCACGAATTTACTCTGGTTCAGTCAAGTTATACCACGCTTAACCAGCAAAATAACTTCAGCGTGGTATGACAAAAGTGTGCCACACGATATGCGCCAAAATTTTGCGTGTTACTGAACTCGAGTACCGCGCTTTGTGATTTGACCCATGTTGCTCACACCCCGCATAACCCGTAATGTGTCGTGTTTGTGTAACTCAATGTAAACAAAACCGCGCAAATAATTACTACTGCGGGATAAACAAAATGATGTTCCCGCCTCGTTTACGCCACTTCTATACCACAGGGTATCTTTTCGCAGACAACCTGGTTGGCCTGCATTCGAATTGCTTAAGGAACCAGGGATTCCTTCTACTTTTTTGGTGGGGCTGTTTTTCATCCAAAAATTAGAATTTTTGCAGATATGACTGAGTTTCACTTCCGCATCCGAAAGACAACTGAACGCATAAACAAAACTCAAAATGTCACTGTGGTGCACCCTATGAAGTGCATTAGTGTCAAATAGTGATGGAATGGCGCCATTGCGCTGGCGCCCTTTAATGGCGCCAAAGGGCGCCAGCGCCGTGGCGCCATTATTTCGTATGGCGCCATGGCGCCCTTGGCGCTTTACGCCATTGTGTTGGATGGCGCCAGAAATGGCGCCAAAATTCCGCAGATAAACGTGACCAAATTGGACATTTTTTGCCATCTTATCGTAGACCGTTACACAAAGCAGTCAATGTACCGTTTTTCCTAGAAATACCCCCTCGAATCACCCCCACCCAACCCTCGAAATACCCTCAGGTTATTTTGAGTTCAGTAAAGAGTTACCCCCCTCCCTTGAAATACCCCCATCTGGAATAAGGTACATCATGTACACAATGTAATCGATGCCTATATCCATCACAGCCACACGACTAGTTTGTGTAGCCATCTACGTTGATACATCTAAATATATCCTGTTTTGTCACTTTTATTACCAGTTTTGGGTATGTAAAAGTCCATCTTTACTACGATACGATTTGTCTCAAAAAGTTTTGGGGAAAAATACAACCACCCCTCAAATAACAGCCCCTCGAAATGTGCACTCTGAAAAATAAACCCCCTAAGGGTATTTCGAGGTAAATAATACAGTATAGCTGCGATGTAAATTGGCCGCCATTCAAACATCATGTTCATTGCAAACATGATGTATGTACCTTATTACAGATGGGGGGTGTTGAGTGGGGGTTTTTTTTGCCCCAGCTCGCTCAGACCTGGGGTTATTTTGAAGGGGGTTAATTCAAGGGGTATTTGGAGGAAATACGGTAACATATTGTTCTTCTAAAAAAGCTTCTGTTACGATATACGTGCATAAATAGTGACTTTTATCGTTGGCGCCATTTTTTCTGGCGCCCTTTGGCGCCCGGCGCCATTTTTTCAGATGGCGCCGTGGCGCCATTTTCTCTGGCGCCCTTTGGCGCCCGGCGCCATTATTTTGAATGGCGCCATTTTTCCTGGCGCTTTTCCATCACTAGTGTCAAGTAGTGATGGAATGGCGCCATGGCGCTGGCGCCCTATAATGGCGCCAAAGGGCGCCAGCGCCATGGCGCCCTTTTGTGTGGCGCCATCTTGCGCCTGGCGCCATAATTTCGAAATGCGCCATGGCGCCCTTGGCGCCAATTTGGCGCCCGGCGCCATTGTTTTTGATGGCGCCAGAAATGGCGCCAAGATGTCAGGATGAGAGATAATATTTTGCCATATTCTTGTGAAAAAATATGCTGAGTTATTCCATTTAGGTAATTTTTAACACATTTACTATTGTAATATTTGTTTTGTTTCAAATTTGGGCTCATGTTGATCGTTTGACACCACAAAAACTGCAAATGGTGAAACATCAATCAAAACATCATTGATTACTTATTTACAATGCAAGTGTTTATGTATTTGTGTGGCTATGCCTTTAGAAGTACATAGTTGTGGGAAGAGTTCTACTGTTTGAAAAAGTTCTGCTTTACATGGATCACTGTAGTTTTGAAATTTGTATTATCTTTACACACAATTTGGGTGAGGTTTATTATTACCATATATCCTCGAAAAAGACACCCTTAAACTCGAATAATTCCCTCACCTTGATGACTCCCCCTCAAAAACTCTGACAAAAAGATAACTCCCCTGCTGGGGTTTTATCTGCGGATAAATAATATATACCGTATTACCTCTAATATAAGGTATACCTTATATTGTTTTCGTCAGTTTTTTTTGAGCCAAATGTTATACCTTATATTAGAGGGTACCTTCAATTATTTTAGCCAGATTTTCCAGAAATGTTACCAACAGTAAACAACGATACAATTCATTTTTTCATATTGGAACGCACAAAAAAAGTGGTAAACTCGGCAGACATGAAACGAATCAGGTATTCGGCCCTTGGTTACCAATGACGTATCTTTTTTAATTCGAACTTGAATGGACGGATTCCATTCGGTTCACGATACTTTTGATTCAATCCAACTTTTTATGCGAGAACGAGATGAGTTTGATAGACAAATCGTTATAGAAAGTCAGATTGTAAGGTCTTAGGTCGGATCTTATCGTCGCAGTCTCGACGAATTCCTTCAAAAAAGAACGTATGAACTTCCCAGTGCGTCCAAGTTACCTTTGCGTTGAATACGAATGAGGTAAAAGACGCTAGATTTCCACTCTCGTCAACAAAAATGACCGCGGTATCCAATTAAATCAACATGTGTGTCAACTCGTGTGTGCGCCGCCATTAGCGACCAATTGCGTTCGCTTAATCGCATTCCGCAGCCATTTTTGGTGACGCAGACGGAAATCCTGCATCTTTCATACTGGGTAACATTCTCTCAAACGGTAACTTGGACGAGTGCCAACTACGAATATACGCAGTTGTACGAAAATCCCGTAGAGCATTGACTTCCATAATGTCCGTCGAGTTTACATGATAAATACAAAATGGCGGAAGTCGACGAACAGTTATCGCAGTGCCATTCGGCACCATTTTTATTATTTTCCGACATGTTTGGCAACCGTTGTTATGATTTTGCGCGTTTTGGCACGCAGCCAGCTGTGCCTTATATTATAGGTATGCCTTATATTAGAGGGTACCTTATATTTATTTCGTCGCGTTCAAAATAGCCAAAAGTTATACCTTTTATTAGAGGGTACCTTATATTAGAGGGATGCCTTATATTGGAGGTAATACGGTAAATATGTAAATACGATTTACAGGGTTGGCCGTGATTGCACGCATCTCCCATTACATTTTTCCCTGTTACAAGTGTGGTGCACAGAGGTATTTTTGTTCATGAATATGCAGTATCAGTTCCCCTGATCGCTCAGACATGCGGGTAAGCCAACAAGCAAAATAATAAATTTACCTGCAAAATAATACACCCCTCTAGAATAAGAACCTTGAATTGACCCCCCTGAAAAATTTTTTGATGAAACCCCCCCTGGGAATATTATATATAACATGATAAACTGGCTTTTCTTTATCAGAAACAATAGTATTACACTTTGCTGTTCTCTAAGTGCTTCTGTGATGATATACTCGTTGAAATAGCGAAGTTTATTGCTGGCGCCATTTTGGCACCTGGCGCCACTGTTTCTGGCGCCCTTTGGCGCCTGGCGCCATTTTTTCAGATGGCGCCATGGCGCCGTTGGCGCTTGGCGCCCAAATGGCGCCTGGCGCCATTCTTTCAGATCCCTGAGTTCCTATTTCAGGGTTATGGTAATGAAGTGTCAAGATGGAGTACATTAGTCACATGCAGTTTGGTGGACTTTTTATCTACCGTATTTCCTCGAAATACCCCCCGAGGGTGATTGTTTTATAGTGGTCTCGAGAGGGGGGGGGTTAAACGAGGGGGGGGGGGGGCATTTCGAGAGGGGGGGTATTTCGAGGAAATACGGTATACCGTAAGCAGTAATCATGAAATGTTCATCATGGACCAGGGGCCAGATCCCCGAGTGGCAATGTGAAGAGTAAAACTTAATTTTTGTCTCTTGACTTTTAACTTTACTCTTTCGTTTACTCTTCACTTATTTATCATTTTACTTTATTTTTCACATTACTCTTAAGTTTACTCTTCACCTTACTCTCTACTTTGCCACATGCGGAACTTTTCCCGGCCAGATGTGGCTTAAAGTGTTTCTCTGTGTAAATTTACAAAGTCAACACCACACTTAAAATGTGATTGAAACGTTTTTTTCACTATCAACGTCACATACATCACAGCCACGGCACAATCTATGGCCATTTCGCCGTGCCCAATGCGAATTGAATTTGAACAACGTTGGATCATTTGTATTCAATGTGCAGTAGCGCGGTGCTTTTGGCACGCGTCAACATGGGGAGTGTGCACTTTCCGCTATGGCAAATTGACTTAAACTGTCCATCCAATCATTTCCAATGTGTGGCTTCTGCGATTTCTGCCTGAAACGTTTCTGTATGTGGAATTTGGGAGTTGAGTATCCTGACCCTGAGTTGGCACACAAGTGGTCGTGTTTCCTGTTTATGTTAGTCAGCTGAGTGATTGGAATAATTTCTACTTTTGAATACTTATTGTATTTACAATGAAGGGATTAAAAATATATTTATATTTTTCTGAAATCATTTTTAATCATATCTTCTAAAAACATTCATTTGGGAATGCTCTCAGGGATACAATGGGGAGGGTGTGGTTGCCCCTATCACAGATGCTACAGTAGGCATAGTTGTTCAAATGTAGGTAGGTAGGTATTTACATTTACTCACAAAATACATACATGTACTTGAGTACTGCGTAAGTAGATTTGCATTTCCTCTGAAAAAAGTACCTGTACTCATCTTTTCAAGTACCTGTACTCATCTTCATACTTTGAAAAGTATCTGCATACATAAATTTCAACATGAGACATAAAAGTGACATTGTATGTATTTAAAATATTTACACAAGTGCTCAGATTGAATATTGAAAACACTTGTGTTATGTCTTCCAGTGTAAAAATCTGAAAATGTACCTAGGTACTTGCTTTTGTATTTTCCATGAAAAAGCACCCACTTTTACTTTACTTTACGTTTTCTGTACACGAGGTGAGTATAAAATTTGGAATTAACATACACTTTTTAAAACGTTCAGTACTTTTTGACAACTCTGCTGCTTGGTTGTTAAAACGCATTTACGTTTACTCAGAAAGTACGTATACTCGAGTATTGAGTAAATACGTTTACGTATACTTTGAAAAAGTACGCGTACTCGCTTTTACGTATACTTTTTGAAAGTACTCGAGTGCAGTAAAAAGTATTTCAGATAGGATTTTCCGAAGGCATAGATGGAAAAAAGGGAGAAAAAAAATGAAAACTAGGGAAAAAAATTGCCAAAAATAGCTGAAAATAGGCACATAACACATAAACTAATGAATTTGAAGGTTAAAATGGTCAAAGAGGTACGAAAATGAGTGATTATGAGTGAAAACTGGGGCAAATTCCTAAAAAATACTCACTTTTACGTTTTATGGGGAAAAAAGTATTTTACTCATGTTTACTCATGAGTAGTGATGGAAAAGCGCCATGGCGCTGGCGCCTGGCGCTAGCGCCAAAGCAAAAAGCGCCATGGCGCTTTTGGCGCTTGGCGCTAAAACGATCTGGCGCCATTGGCGCTTGGCGCCGGGATCTGGAAAAGCGCCATGGCGCTTTTGGCGCTTGGCGCCATTCTGTGGTGGCGCTATTGGCGCCTGGCGCCGCCATTTTAAAAAGCGCCAAAAAAGCGCCAACCATGATCATAAAAATACAGTGAAATCAGCACTCATATTGATAAATTTGAAGGACAATTGATTAAATATTGATTTATATAAGTGTGTTATGGGATATTTGATGTTAATCAAATATTGATAAATATTACGGGACAACTTTATATAAATTTATTGATGAAAAAAAGCAGAGGTGTTAAAATGTATTTACTTTTTACTCAATAATTGTTGATATTGTGATATTTGGACGTGGAGCAAATATATTTTAGTTTGCTCAAAAAATGTACCGTTATTGTAAATACCCACCTTTATTCATTTTCTAATCGCCTCGAATAACTTCCATTCCCAAATAGTTCCCCCTCAAAAAGTCAAACAAAATAAAAATTCCCCAGGGGAATTATTTAAGCCAAACGGTATTAAATCTGTACGCGATTAGGTATTTATATGTATTTTTCGAGTACCGTATTTCCTCAAAATATCCTTGAATTAACCCCCCCCCCCCCTCGAAAACTCCCAGGTCTTACGAGCTGATGAAAAAATAAACACGCACTCGAAATACCTCCCTTATACCCATTCTCGAATGAGTACTCTTTCTAGAATAACTCCAACAGTTAGAAGAATGAGAAACGAATAAACGCCATTAAATAACTCGACTTTTGAGCTGTGCTCCCCAGTCACATTGTCTGGTTGAAAAACATATCCCTGGGTATTTTAACAATGTATGGAAAATTGTAGTGGTTGATTGAACATTTATGGCAAAAGTGAAATCGACTACTGCGACTAGTGATGTAAAGGCACCGGGGCACCGGTGCCCCGGTGCTGGGCACCGAAGGGCACCAGCACCGGTGCTGGTGCGGTGCCATTGCAATCTTCAGGGGTGCCATGCCGGTGCCGGTGCCATTTTTTTCAGAATAGCACCGGTGCTGGTGCGGTGCGGTGCCATTTTTTTGCCGGTGCCAAAGGTGCTAGCACCAAGGCCAAAGTAAAAGGCACCGGGAAAGGCACCGGCCAAGGCTTCATGTGCTGTGCAATTTTGTCCATAGTATGTGCTTATTCATATTTAAAAAACAGCGATATATTTACTCAACCGTTTTTGTTTATTTTGTAAACCTCCCATCAAATAAATATACCTACTGTGAAATCCATTATACCCGATACATGATCTGATGAGCGAATCTAAAATTTTGTTGAATTTAAAATCATTTCTACATTTTATATTTATCTTACTTGTTTGTTCAAAATTTGTTGTCAGTTTATGACAGAGATAGTTCCATTCTCTGTACAGCAACGACTCCGATCAGTAGACAAAAGTGGCTATGGACATTGCAGTGAATTAAATATTTTATCTTTCATTTGTAATCATTGTAATTGCTTCATAAAAGTGATTGCCACATCATTCTGATCATTTTAAGCGCTCAACCATCAAAATCGGTTGATAATTCATGGAAATATGCACTTCCAAAGGTGAGACCACTGAGAAACTGCCTGATATTTACTTCAGAAATTCCAGCCCGGTGCGGTGCGTTTCGGTGCTAGCACCGGCAACCCGCCGGTGCCCTTCGGTGCCGGTGCCATTTTTTCCAAAAGGCACCGGTGCCGGTGCGGTGCGGTGCCATTTTTCCCGGTGCCTTTAACATCACTAACTGCGACATGAGCAGTACGTCACAGTGAATATGCATTCATTTTTCTATAAACGAATTGAAGAAAAAAATTTGGCGCTGGCGCTATTGGCGCTTCGCGCCATTACCCTCTGGCGCCATTGGCGCTTGGCGCTGAGGTCCAGAAAAGCGCCATGGCGCTTTTGGCGCTTGGCGCTATTTTGCTCTGGCGCTATTGGCGCTTGGCGCTGTGGGTCAGAAAAGCGCCATGGCGCTTTTGGCGCTTGGCGCTAAAAGCCTGGCGCTTTTTCCATCACTACTCATGAGTAAACGTAAAAAAATTTACTTTACGTATTCTGCACTCAGGGGGTGAGTAAAATTCTTTACGTTTACGTATACTTTAAATAAATTTCGGTACTTTTAACAACTCTGCTCTGCTGTGGGGTCGTTCAAGTAGAGTTGTCAAGTAATTACTCAAATTTTGACAAATTGAACTACCTAGTCAACTTGTAAATTTGTAACAGTCAATGCCCCATAAGTATGGCTTCATGCAAATTGAATTTGTTATTGTGTCGGTGCGGCCATACAGTAGATAAATATAATGGCAAAATGGTAAAGCACACTCGCCCGCGAAAATTCTAAAATAAATGGCTCAATCATTTCAAGTGTGTCCCATCTGCAAGCGGTGATAAAGTTAATAAAACGCGCCTGCTACTGCGTCAGCGACAAATTGCATTGCTGGGAAATCGAATTAAATGATGATGAAATATAAAGAAAAAGTTTCATTCTTTGCCCATGTCAGATTTGGCCTATCAGCAGCGAGCAGAACCGACCTATGAACAAAAATAAATATTTACAATGTCCGGTCATCTATTTCAAATCGCCATGCCGAACTTATTGAGAGGACTTATTTTGCACATCGACAATGGCCGCGCTGCCGAGCAGCTATAATTGGAGCGTATTCCGGTATTTAACATTATTTGCATCTTCCGTTGGTGACTTGCCGCCTGCCACAATCTCCTACATGCGATAGGCAACGATGGAAAAAACACAGAAATTGAACACAGAAACTCATTGAGTTTCTGTGTTTTTGTTTTACACAGAAACACGGAAACTCATAAATTTTGAAAAACTCAAAACTCAAATGAGTTTTTTTTTGGAGAACACAGAAACACAGAAACACGGAAACACAGAAAAGTTTTTTTGAGTTTTTGTGTTTTTTTCAGCGAAGCGATTGAATGCACATTAATTCAGTTATACTAAACAAGATAAGATAAGCATGTATAGTATGTAAATATGTACAGTATGTATTCACATTTTATAATGGTACAAATAAAAAATTCAAGATGGCATGCACATCTCATGGTGGATTTGACAATTTAAGTTTCGACATTTAAGTATACCTTATTACCTCGAATTAACCCCCCCTTGAATTAACCCCCCTCAAAATGGACTGGTGAAATAATAAGCCCCCCCCTCGAAATAGCCCCCTCCCGGATGATGTACATCATGTATCCAATGTACATGATGTATTTATTACTGCTAATTTGCATCGCAGCTACACATAGACTGTACTAGGTTGTGTAGCTATCTACATGTTTATTTCAAATATATCCTGTTTGTACGCATTTATAACTTGTTTTGGTTACGTAAATGCCTACTATTTTCGATGATCCTTACAAAACTTTCTGATGAAATAATAAACCCCCATGGGGGTATTTTGAGGTAAATGGTAGTTGTAGTTCAAATCAATTCCGTAGTCTTCCATACAGTGCATATCCATTGAAGAATTTTGGAGTACTGCGTAAATTGTTGTTTCTGGGCATTTTGTTTGCTGGTGTTGTGATGTTGATGTCCTCATTGTGGACATTTTTATGGACTTTTTGACACTTGAATGAATACACAGATGTTATGTGGGGTTAAAACATGTGTAAAACCAACATTTTATAAGAAAACCAGATCGAAATGCTGTAAATCGAAATTTTTGGAAAAAAAACACAAGTTTTTTAGAAAAAAAACTCAAAAAATCGAGTTTTTACAAAAAACACAGAAATAAAAACAGAGTTACTCAAGTTTTTTTCGAGAAAAAAACTCAAAACACAGGTATTCATTTTTGAAAAACTCAAAACACAGAAAGTGTTTTTTTTTGGAGAACTTACCCATCGTTGGCGATAGGTACCTACCCTAAATTTTCGAATAAGCCCCCATGAGAGTTTTTTTTCGTCCGAGTTTTTGAGGGAGGGGGGAGTTATTTTTTCCTCACATGGCGAACAGGGAGGGGGGTTATTCAAGGGAGTGGAGGGGACTTATTCGAGGATTTGCGGTATTCGGTGTTTACGTGTGGGCGATATCTGTGGGAACTGGGAGCTGCTTAGATATCAGCCACTGGTCGCTGGCGTCTGGAGCAATGTAAGCCGCTAAATTGGAAAAATATGTTTTGATCAACTTTTCTTATTTTTGTTCTTTTTCTGCTCGTGCTTCACCAGTGAGCTTTTTCCAAACAAAGTTGCTGTTGTGCAAGTATAAAAATGTCGAACATGCAACGAGTAAAACTTTTAAAACTTTTTAGGTAGTTCTAACTTAAATTTTCTACTTGCGCAATTGACCCCATGTTTCTAGACTATTAAATTAAGAAAATCAGATACCTAAGAATTTAACGTGAGAAACGCTATAAAAGCACTTTATTTTTTAACGATGTTGCACGTGGAATGCCAGTGGAAATTTTCAGACTCCATCACTCAATTTGTACTGGAATTTTGCATCCGGATGGGAGACAGACAGCATAGTTGTTAATGCATATTTACATTTATTCAAAAAGTACGCATACTCTAGTACCACGTAAATAAATACGCATATGCATACTTTGAAAAAAGTATCTGTACTCACCTGCACAATTACTTTTTGAGAGTACTGGAGTACAGTAGAGTAATTTTTTCGACTATTCAAGTGGTGATAAGTAAATTTCTAAGCGTCAAGCTCAAGACAAGTTTCAAGTTACATAACGTCAATTTCCGGGTTATATTCTTCCCTTGTCACTTGTACAGTCCACAGGTGTGAATGTCTACAGGGAAGTTTCTGATGCTTGTTGGTGCTAGCACCAATGTCAACGCAGTGATATCATCCCAGTAGTCACTTAAAACATGGCGCTTTTTATATCACTATCTGACTTTTTTAACAAGTTTGGCTACATTCTCTTTAGTTAGGATAACTGTGGACCGCGGTCTACTGGCTAAAATAATTATAGCAATCACTCACGCAAAAGAAAAGCTGTAATTAGGTACTCTTTGTCAACACATTTATGTATCCGAAAACGTCTGAGCTCGCTAGACATCTCCAAAAAATGTTTTAATCGTATTCGCACTTGATATGGTACAATCAAATCAAACATTCATTAATTCACTAGTCGTGAATCGACTAAAATGTGTTTCATACAAAGCGATTTTTAACAAAAACAGCACTCACTTGCAGGCAGATGAACGATGTTATTAGAAAGACTCTTTATGCTTTTCCCCGTGGCATTATCAAAGCAACGCGTTGATTCGACAGGTTCGTTTCTAAAAACCTGAAAATTCAAAAACTTTCAACATAACTGAGCAAAAGTTACAAAAATTTCAGTTCCGTTACCGTCAGCCCGCGACACAATCGACAATTTTCAAAATGTCAACGACCTGCCATCGACTTCTGTTCCAACTGACAACGTGAAAAGCCGCAGTTACCACAAAACGAGAGGTTGTTACGTCAGCGACCCGTCGATTCCATTGGGCACCGCTGAACACCTATTTCTATCGAATAATGACGCTTCATTTTACCCGATTCAGTGCTCGCACCCGTACGAAAAGGGCTGCGCTTTTGGCAGTATGCCAAACTAAATTGCTTTTTTTCTGGGTGATGTTTTGATGTGATTTAATTTTCAATCTGGATTGCCATGACGTGGTAGAAGTGGATGCATTTGTCATGAACTCAAAAAACCTCACGCGAATTTACTTCGATCAAGAAACTACCGTAGTTCCTCGAAATACACCCCGGGGGTGATTGTTTTATAGTACAAATTTTGAGGGGAGGGTTATTTCGAGGGCGAGGGGTAATTCGAGGAAATACGGTGTCTATACATAACAAAATCTGGAAAAAATGAACATGCACATTCAAACATCCACCCATAACTTCAAACCAATTTAGTTTGACACCAATTCCAAGTATAGTTAACTATGCCTCGGCTATACAAGAAAATTCTGCCAGCAGTGAAAATGATCCAAAAATTGGTGCAAATATTGGACCCGGATATTGGCTGCTATCTGGCTGCAGCAATGAAGTATACGCGGATGCAGTTGGTTGAAATGGGCCATGCTTAACCGACATCTAAACCCATCCCACATCTAGACTGGGACACGGAACATGTTGACACGGAACACATTTAATTATACCCGGCATGCTGAGAATATGCAATAAAACACATAACCTGATGATTTGGAAGGTGAAGATCTTTAAGAAGTATGAAAATTTGCGATTTTTGGTGCAAATCAGAGTAAAATTGCTCAAAAGCGCTCCAGGGGCCAGTTCCGCAAGTAGACAAGTTAAGAGTTAAAAGTTAAGAGTTGAGTTAAAGGTTAAAAGTTGAGACAAAAGTTGAGTTAAAAGTTAAGAGTTGAGTTAAAGGTTAAAAGTTGAGTCAAAAGTTGAGTTAAAAGTTAAGAGTTGAGATAAAGGTTAAAAGTTGAGACAAAAGTTGAGTTAAAAGTTAAGAGTTGAGTTAAAGGTTAAAAGTTGAGTCAAAAGTTGAGTTAAATGTTAAGAGTTGAGTTAAAGGTTAAAATGTGAGCTAAAAGTTGATTTAAAAGACAAATGGGTCATTCGTTGCAGAAGCGCGATACGCTGATCTTCAATCATATTTTGTCCCCACACGGCCATTTTGAAACAACGTTCCGCGATTTTTTTTTTTTAGCGATAATTTTTTTGGATACGTTATTTTCAAATGTCGTGCATACAACATTGGCAGCATGCCAGCGAACAGCCGTATCAATACCAATTTCCCATTTTTATTTTTTTACCATCATTTTCCACTTGTCTTTTAACTCTCAACTCAACTCTTAACTCAACTTTTAACTCAACTCTTAACTCAACTTTTAACCTTTAACTCCACTCTTAACATTTAACTCAACTTTTAACTTTTCTCTTAAATTTTAACTTTTCTCTTAAACTTTAACTTTTCTCTTAAACTTTAACTTTACTCTTAACTCGCCATTTGTCTTTTTACTCAACTCTTAACTTTTAACTCTTAACTTGTCCACTTGCGGAACCGGCACCAGATATACTCAGCGTACATGATACTCTGCTCTCGCACTGATTTATGTCTCGTGTTGGAAGCGTGCCAATGATCGTTAAATCATGCGATTTCCGTAAAAAGATAAAAAAATTCACCGATGATGTGTATATGTGAATGAATAACACTACAACAACAATCAATTTTGCATCTTTTTATGCAACTCGCACGCGTTAACCCATCGTTGGCACACTTCCAGCTGGAACCACGCGTGCAAGGTGTAAAGTAAGCGGAGTATACCTAGATACCGTATTACCTCGAATTAACCCCCCCCCTTGAATTAACCCCCCCCTCGAAATACCCCCCCTAAATTTCGGCTGAGGAAATAATAAACCCCCCCCTCGAAATACCCCCCCTAAAACTGAGTGTAACGTGAACGTACATGACAAATACCGCAGTTTGTGTTCTGTACAATGCAGAACACACGTTAAAACTGATGATTAAGTGACGTTAGGGAAGGGTTTTTGTGTATATACAGTTATAGATGCCTATAAACACACATACATCTATGTAATTGTTTGATTTTTCTACGTCTGCGTATGGGAAATTTTCGAAAATTTCTGGCGAAATAATAGACCCCCCCCTCGAATAAACCCCCCCTCGAATTATCCCCCCCTCAAATTTTGCTGGCGAAATAATAAACCCCCTGGGGGTATTTCGAGGTAATACGGTAGCTAGTCAATTTGCGGGGGGGGGTGTTCAGGGCAAAGTGGCCAAAAAAAATTGTCCCAGGGATAGGTAGATCGCTGGGCGGTTTGGGGTGGGGTCACCTGCCCCCCGTTGACACGAATGACACAGAATTAGATGTGCTGTCGGTCTAGATGTGGGATGGGTTTAGATGTCGGATGGCACGGGCCCGGTCGTAATGGCCCTGCGCACACTAGTTTTCAACAGAAATTTTGAAAACTCATAAATTGGTTTTGCGCGCATTTGACTGTCTAGACTGAGTGATTTTTAATCCCCGTCAACTGTAGTTGACGGTCATTTCATTCTAGAAAACTCTTTAAGTCAAAGCTGATTAATGAGTTTTTGAAATTTTTGTTGAAAACTAGTGTGCGCGGGCACAATGTTGTATTTTTCATGCGAAAAAGTTACGGACTTTTGAATGTGATCGCTATAAGTGTGTTTCATGTATGGATCAAACGCTATCAGTGTGTGTGGGTCAAACGAAATTTTTTAATTTATCGATATGAATGAAGGAATTTTTAATTTTTTTTTCAGGTTCGCTGCATAAACCTGTCTCCACAAGAGAATTCTGTCAACCAAAATATCGTCATGGGTGCAAGAAGTTCACCCATAACACTTACAGTAACTTATTGTGTGTGTAGACTGGGTAATCTGTGCAACAACGCCACTTTCAGGTGGGTCTGTTTTGCCCAGCTATTTTTTAAAAAGCACCAGCATGTAGCACCTCTGAAAATCGCAAAGGCACCGCACCAGCACCGGTGCACCAGTGCCCCGGCGCCTTTACATCACACTACGCAAGTACAGAAAGTGACCGCAAGTACAGAAAGACCGTATTTCTCCGTTTATAACACTCGGGGGTTATACAAAATCGGAGCGATTTTCAGCGATCTTTTAAAAAACTTGTATAACAACCGGGTGTTAGATCAAGGGGGTGTTATACATGGGAATTTCGTTTTAATAGTAAAAAACATAATACGCGATAAAAATAGCAGCTTATTAACATTGTATTCATGACTCTTTATATCAAGCTGGTAACAATAGCACAAAATTTTCAGTTTATCTATGAGTTATTGTAATAAGTGGTGGAAAAGCGCGAAAAGAATATTGCCAAACGGGCGTGCCATGGAATTACAATTAGTGGCGCCACGCACAATATTTGAATTTGTTGCATTCGACACAAGCCAATTCAATGTTTTTGAAACATAGCATAGCACCCCCGGGGTGCTATAAAATTGTGTAACACCCCGGGTGTTATGCACGGGGGGGGGCTATAAACGGAGAAATACGGTAATGCCGAAAAAATTAATGGGTCCAAAACTCAATTTTTTCAAGCTGCTTCTGGCGAAGACATTTAGCTGAGACATTTGTGGGTAGTACTAGTTCCCCCCACCACATCATTGGCGGCCTATATGAGTTTACATTTCTGACATTTTTCAGACATTTTGTTAAAAACAGTGGCTTTCTAAACATTCCAACAAGCACTACGACAACAGCCGTTGCATATGACCTCTCCACTACTGTGATATCATCGGTAACTGCCAGTTCTGTGAGAAATGGTTTACTTTTCGCTACGGTAAATTCCGCTTCAGTTTTGTTTAAGATGTATTTTATGGTGATTTCATTGAATTGCACACTGTATTATTTGTATTTATTTTGTTTTTAATTGACATTGTTAACGTGAAATAAAGCTCAGCGTAATTCTCTGTGCGATTTAGCGAATTTCACAACGCAACCAGGTATTAGGTAGATATATATTTAAAACTAGGTAACTTGAATATACCTAATTAAAATTTTATGATTAACATATAATTTTTAAACATTTATTTCGCGGAAGATCCCTTAAATGGTTTACGCAATTAACTCACCCACCTTGAATGGTAACTCGAGTTTCAGTTCAGATTCACCAGACTAATAGGTATGTATTTACGTTACCGATTCAATTTTGGGAAAAATTATTCGCAAACGCTACGTACAATCAAATTTGATGAAAATGAAAAAGGTGAACATCGCAAGCGAAAACAAAGAACGTAAATAAGTAAGAGTACATATCTGAGCCGGATAAAAAGATGAAAATGTCACTACATGGTGGTCGTGTGAGCGGGTGACTTATTTTTATGTTCTCGTATCAATGTCCTTGCACTGTGCAATTTTTCACAATTACAATGTAATTAGGTAGATTGGATTTTCATTATTCATCAGAATGATAAATTATTCTAATTTGTAGAACGGTTTATTTTAAAATGCGACATTGTTTGGAATCAAAATGGCTGGTTTAAATCAAGACTTGCTTCCCTGAACCACACAGTAAATATGTAAATAGATACACTCTAAAGATGGGGTCATCTTCCTAAAAATACGAGTGAATTTTTCAATTACACGACGCGCAAATTGTCCGACTAAATCTATCACAGCGGAAGAAAGTTTGACCCTTACTTTGTGTGACCCGACAATTTTTACGGGAAATGAATGTCGCCCGCCGGTCGCCATATTTATTGGACTTTTCACCTTTCACTTCTGCTCATTTCCTATTTATTTGAAATCAACTTTTCAATTGCAGAGAGTTTTACCTAGAGATAGGGTGAAAGTGGCATCCTGTGAAATGGACAGCCTTTGGCGGCAACTTTTGGCGGGTTAGCATCACATAGTTGACCAATTGTAGTAGTTGATTGAACTTACTGCACCATGGGGGCAGGCCCAGACCCTGTAAAAGACCCTGTAAAATGTCAAATGTCATATTTACCAATGTAAGTTTGACATTTTACAGTGCATTTTACATGACTTTTCACACTTTGCGTGGCATTTGACACTTTTCAGGGTCTAGGACTGGAACCTGGTGCAAATCACAGGCCTGTAAAGTGTCAAATGTCGTGTAAAATTTCATGCAAAGTGTCCATTTTCATGAGAAATGTAAAGTAAAGTATCAATTGTCATGCAAAGTTTAGTGATAATATCTTTCCTTTTTTGTTCTGATTGACATTTCTGATTGATGGGATTGCCCCTGGTGCCAGGTGCCAGTCCCAGACCCTGTAAAATGTCGAATGTCATGCAAAGTGTCAGAAGTTACGTAAAACGCCCTGCAATATGGCAACTCGTTCTTTACATGACGTTTGGCATTTTACAGGACTGCCCCTTGTCCCTGCCAACATCCCTTCACGTTCACACTATCGCAAAAACCCCTCCCCTCTCCCCGCAGCGGGCCTGTGCGTGTGCGCGCTGAGCGCGTGCGCGTCGGCGCTGGTCACCGAGGCCAACCAGCTCGACTGCGGCACCCGGCTGCACTCGGCCGAACTCCAGCCCATCAGAGGTGCGCCTGGGTTTTGAATAGGGGGTGGTGGAGATTGAACGACTACACTGATAGGGTGCAGTACTCTGTCTGCTAAGCGAAAAAATGCCTGGATTTTTATTTTTAGAATTTTTTTACATTATTTGTCTCAAAATTTATCGTCGTTTTTTAGTGTAAATTCAACCCGACTCCGGCTACTTTTTCACGGCACATTCTTTGACCGCGTCGCTAGACATTCGCAATTCAGCGGCGCACAATTTCAGCACAGCTCAATAAAAAAAATTGTCTAGATTTACTATTATCCTCAATACACTTAAAATACCCTCAGACTGCCCGTGGAGTAACGGCACCGGGGACGGTGGCAACTGGTTTGGCGCGCGTGCCGCCTACATGAGCGAAGATTTCCCAGCAGACTTTTTACTCACAAACAATGATGGTTGGGTGTTTTGTCATTGGTAACACTTTGTCTTTGTGTTTGTCATCGCATCGTGTTGTTTTTGTAGCTTGCACGTCGCAACAGAAGGCGCTTAGCACGGGCAAGATCACTACGACTTCGTGTCATGGATTGTTTGTGATTTCCAGTGACAAGGATGGTGAGTTTACCTGTTTTATATCTACCTATTTATAATAGACGTCAACCTTTAACCAAAGCCGCATATGGTGATTGAAAAATGATGTCACAACGACATTATGAGTTAAAGCATAATGTACCTGCATAACTGTATAGGTACATTCATGTATTTATCGTATTGTCGTAGTTGATTGAACCCAGATTCCGCAGTCAATTCAATCAACTACTAAAATATGTATACCTGTGTTAGGTTTGCATGCAGATTAAAGACAACACAGTAGACACAAACACATCTAAAAAGAATCTAAAATCTAAAAACAAACACGCACACCGTTTCAACATCAACTTAAAACACTCACTACCCAGATGAATACCTGTACACAATGGGGAAAAAGAGCAGCTCCAAACTGATATCAGACATAATCAACACGCAGCGTGGGATCGGAACACTGAGATTCAGTTGGTGGGCCAACTCACACATGACCAGGTGGGCATTTGGGTTTTTTTCGCAATTCATTCGTTTTTTACTATTTTTTTTAAAGAACACCGATTGTGAATTTTAGCGTTGGAAATATTTGCGTGTCGCCGTCTGAGTAATTTGTTAAAACACAACAGTCCACATCTTTCTGTGCAAACTTTCCACTTCACAGAACCCACTTTCACATTCAAATTTCAAAATGTTTAGATTTCAAAACACCATCCCACACCAATCAGACTACGAGTGTGCGCCAAGATCGCCGGCATAGGAGACGTCACGAACACAGATTGTCAGTGGCACAAGGACTTGTTCTTCGCGTCGGAAGTGCCTCAGTGGATACTTGAAAGTGTTGAGGTGCCCAGCTTGGAACTGCCTTTTCAGGTGCGTGCACATATTTCATTGTGCAGTAAATTTTTTTTGAGTGCGTAGTCGTAGGGGGAATTGACAGCGCGTGAGAAAGCAGTTGACCGAAAAAGTTTACAAGCAAAAATGATAAAATCCTCTAATACACCTATTTAGGTATTTGCAAGTTTCATCCATCACTATTGGTCTATTTTCAAACCCCAGCCTAAAAACCCCACTCAAATAACAAACCCCAACACGCAGATCACCTTCCTGGCCATGTTCACCGACGACCACCTGTCCCACCTCGGTCTGGACGACATCAGCTACACCGCGTCCATTTCTGGCAGGGGCTTGGCCATGATTAATAGTGGGAGACAGAATGAATTTCCTGAATTGGATGATGGGAAAAGTGAGAGAAATGTGGCTGATGTGCCTGATCCTCAAGGGGACATTGTCGCGGCGGTGGTGAAGGTTATTTTTTGGAATTTTTTTCCTATGTTGCCGTCATGGCATTCAAACGTGATAAGTCTGAAGTTCAGGGGGCAGTCCCAGACCGTGTAAAATGTCCTGTCAAATGTCAAATGTATCGCAAAGTGTCAAAAGTCATGTAAAATGCCCTGCAAAATGGTAAATCATTTGCCATTTTGCAGGGCATTTTACATGACATTTGATATTTTGCATGACATTTGACATTTTACAGAGTCTGGGACTGGCACCAGCCAAGAAAATCACTTTCACAGACACCCTCTGAACAATTCGACATTCCGAAATCCGATCAACAAGTGCCGATTGTGGCGACAACCATCGAACCATTGGAAAGTTTGGGAATAGAATCAACTGATGACATCCACAGCTTGTATCCGGACTTGGTTCCAGACGTGTCCACTGATAGGAAGGTGAGCATCGTACTTTTCGACCTTATCTTTTTCGACCTTACTTTGTCACCGCGTTTTTTTATTTTACAAAAAATACTTGGAAGGCCGCTCACTATTCTGCCTGACATTTCGTTGGGGTTCGTTGTATTTTACACTTCACAAATACTTTCGTAAAAAGGACAAAATGAATGGAAATTCACCCAGTGGACGTAAAGACAACTGGTGCCAGTTTCGCAAGTGAAGAATTGAAAGTGCAAACGGCAAAAGAGAAGTGAAATGGCAAGTAAATTGGCAAAAGCGAAGTAAAATGAGAAGTGAGAAGTGTAATGGCAGATTTTTTAAACTTGACGTGCCATTTTACTTGTCATTTCACTTCGCTTTTGCCGTTTGGGCTTTCACTTCTCCACTTGCGGTACTGGCCGCTGGTTTTACTTTTGCTGTGCATCCTTTTTATGGATGTAGTAAACAGCGATGTAGTATGAACTATGAATACCATTACTCCATCAGCAAAACATAAACGCTGAAAAAAGCGCCATTATCACCAAATCTCTACAGTCTGAGAAGTTTCCCACAGCGTATCCAAATCTATCCATTCCATCTCTAACAGTATCCAACTGCGACAATACCCCCCTTTACATTCATATTCAAACATTCAATCGCTTTCAGGTGAGTGGCCCCGCCCCAAACGCCACCGGCAAATCGTGTCCCCCGGTCGACTGCGACTTCGATCAGGCGAAATTGTGCCAATTTACAAATTCGGAGAAAAGTCAGACAAAGTGGAAGCTGGCTAATGGACCTGTGGGTAACAGGGTGACTGGCATCAATGCGGATGTCAGTGGAGGTGAGTAAATAAAACTGTTATGTGGGATGGATACAATTCTGATTACTGTATTTCCTCGAAATACCCCCAGAGGGCAGTCACAGACAACGATGGGTAAGTTCTCCAAAAAAAACACTTTCTGTGTTTTAAGTTTTTCAAAAATGAATACCTGTGTTTTGAGTTTTTTTCTCGAAAAAAACTTGAGTAACTCTGTTTTTTTTTCTGTGTTTTTTGTAAAAACTTGAGTTTTTTTTGAGTTTTTTACTAAAAAACTCGAGTTTTTTCCCAAAAAGTTATGATTTACGGCATTTCGATGTGGAAACAGTGGTTTTCTTATACTATATTGGTTTTGCACATGTTTTAGCCCCACATAACATCTGTGTATTCGTGTCGAAAAAGTCCATAAAAATGTCCACAATGAGGACATCCACATCACAACACCAGCATCAACAAAATGCCCAGAAATAACAATTTAGCAGTACTCCAAAATTCTTCAATGGATGTGCACTGTATGGAAGGCTACCGAATTGATTTTAACTACAACTACTGTATTACCTTGAAATGGGGGTTTATTATTTCAGCAGCAAATTTTGACAGGGGGGCTTATTTGAGGGGGGGGGGGTTATTATTTTGTCAGAAAATTGCATAAGGATCATGGTAAATAGTAGGCATTTACATACCCAAAACAGGTAATAAATGTACAAACAGGATATATTTGAAATAAACATGTAGATAGCTGCACAATCTAGTACAGTCTATGTGTAGCTGCAATGCATATTAGCAGTAATAAATACATCATGTACATTGGATAATACATGTACATCATCCCAGAGGGGGGTATTTGGAGGGGGCTTATGATTTTGCCATTCCATTTTGAGGGGGGTTAATTCGAGGTAATATGGTATACTGAAACATGTTGAAACTTAAATTGTCAATTCCACCAGGATATGTGCAATTGTGCATGCCATCTTTAATTTCTTCTTTGTTCCATAATAAAATATGAATACATTTATGTACATATTATTTACATATACTATACATGGATATCTTATCTTGTTTAATTAGTTTAGCTGAATTCATGTGAATTCAACCACTTTGCTGAAAAAAACTAAAAAAACTCAAAAAACTTTTCTGTGTTTCCGTGTTTCTGTGTTTCTGTGTTCTAAAAAAAAAAACTCATTTGAGTTTTGAGTTTTTCAAAATTTGTGAGTTTCCGTGTTTCTGTGTAAAACAAAAACACAGAAACTCAATGAGTTTCTGTGTTCAATTTCTGTGTTCTTTCCATCGTTGGTCACAGACCCCGTGAAATGCCGTGTAAAATGTCAAATGTCATGCAAAGTGTCAAAAGTCATGTAAATTGCCCTGCAAAATTAGCACTCGGAAAAAAACAAAACCCCCTGGGTGTATTTCGAGGAAATACGGTACATTGTCTTTTATTGGTGATGTAAACAGTGCCGACAGTTTGTTACTAGGCACAAACAGCACAATGGCTCATCTAAAAATACAACAACACAAGTAGCTGAGCAAGCTCATACAGTAAACTGATTCTTTATGCAAATTGAAATTAAGAAAGTGTTCACTCCGCTTAAACATAATAATGCAAATGTGTTGACTGTTGACAAAACAAGTGTTGACAAGTGTCTTGATTTTTGCCAACATAAAAACTAACTGCAAACTCAGGCGGTCGATACCTGTACGCGGAGGGCCCGGCCGTGCTGGTGTCGAAGCCGTTCAGCGTGCACGGCGGCGCTGTGCTGCTCAAATTTCACGTGCATTTGGCTAGTGCCCAGGGAAGACTGCAGATTTGCCAGGTAGATATTTATACCTATGAATGTTTATGGATTCTACTTCTGCAGAAATAAATGCATGTATGTAAGGCGATTGACAGGCAATTTAAGTTTATTAGAACCATAGCTGAAAACTATGACCAAAAAAGTCCATAGAAAAATTAAAGAGAGGCCTTCACAGCGTTTTTCAATTATTTCATAACCAATTTCTGGGTAAGTTTTATTATTCGTGGCACTTTTCAGCTGTTATAAAACAGCACTGAACGCGCACCATCCCATTCGTTTACAAGCCTTAACCTTCCCATCTATCCACCTGGCAATTTCCATCAATTTCCTCAAATCAGTGCCCAAATCCACCATTTCCTTCCAACCCACCAGGTAACAGAATCCGGCACTTTGTCGCCGTGCCACACCGCGCTGGAGCACTCCAGCGACTACGACTTCGATTTGGCGAGCTACCGTAACCGGTGGAATGCGGTCTACGTGCGACTGAAGCCCGGCGTGCACCAGATCGCTTTTGTTGCAGACAGCTTCGATCATATGAGCAGCTATGTCGGTTTTTTTGGGGGGTGAATTAAATACCTCTACTTTAGGGTTGGCGGTTGGGAATATCAAAAATTTTGGGTATTGAGTGCGGGTTCGGGCATTGAGGTCGTGTATCGGGTGGGCGCGCCAGCGCCATCCCTCGCTGCCGAGGGAGGGCGCAAGCGACCCACCCATAATATGGTCAGAGACAGCAAAATGCGGAAAATCGAAAATTAAAACTCAAATAACTTTAGAACGCCATTAGATACAAGGAAACCGTCTACGCCGTTGGAAAGCCCGTGTCGGAAAGTATATTGACTCCAATTCTCAAACCGATTGGTTGAACTGGAAAAAAGTTTTTCAAGAATTTCGTTCTGAGGTGCTGTTCTTGTTCTTGTTGTTGTTGTTGTTGTTGGGATGAAAAACTTCAAACTGCAATAACTTCCCTGTAACACAACCGATTTTATTGAATAATGGCTCATATGAAAGAGCTTATGATGCAATTTATTATTTTACAAAAAATTTGTTACAGGCTCCGCCCACTTTAGGACAGTAGCGGTTTGAAATCTTAAAACATGAATAAATTTAAAATTTGAATACAAAGTATGCAATAAAAAAAATTTGTTGATGTGCGCTGGGACAAGAGCTTGCAAATGAGCTCTTTTTGGCTAATTTTGATAGAGATTTAGAAAAGTTATTTGAGTTTGCGTGTTTTGTGTAAAATGCGCATGTGTGCTGAAAGTGCTGCTTGATTTTATACTGGGTTCAGTTTAGTTAAAAACGGATTTCGCGTGACAAGGAGATGCTAATAAATAAAAAAGTTTTTTTAAATTATTTTATTTTTCAAACTTTTTAATTTTAGATGTTTATTTTTTAAAAGTTATTGAATTTTTAAATTTGAAAATAATTTATTTTGTTGTTTTTTTAAAATTTAATGAACGCAAAAATTTTTTAAACTTGTTTATCTTAAATTTTGTTTTAAATTTTCAAATTTAAAAATCATTATTACTTTTTATATATTTTTTTTAAATTATTATTTTTTGTTATACTCATGCTTTTATATTTGTTTCTTTGTTTTAACATATTTTTATTAAAAAATAAACACAAAAAAAATATTTATATATTTTTAATAAAAATTTTTTTTTGAAAATGTGTTTAATTTTTTTTATAAAAAATGTGTTCATTTTTTGTTTGAAAATTAAAATGAATAAATAATTTTTTTTAATTATATTTGAGCTTTTTATCATTTTAAATTATTTGCTTTTTAATTTTATTCCTATCTACTTTATTCTTATAATTTAATTTATATTAAAATCAAAATAAATAAATTATTTTTATATTTAAATTAAATTTTTGTAATATTTTTTTTATTTTGGTTAGTTTCTACTATTTTTATTTTAGTTTAAATTGAATTATATTAAAGAAAATTGAAAAAAATTTGCTGATTTTTTTTGGTTGAAAATTAATACACTTAAATAATTTTTTTAAATTATATTCAAGTTATTATCATTTTGAATTATTTGCTTTTTAATTTTATTCGTATCTACTTAATTTTTTCAATTCAATTTATATTAAAATAAAAAATGAATTATTTTTATATTTACATTTAACTTTTATTATTTTTTATTATTTTGGTTTTGATTTTAGTTTAATTTTAATTGTATTGTATTAAAAAAATTTAAAACAATTTGTTGATTTTTTTTTTGAAAATTAGAATAAATAAATAAGTTTTTAAAATTATATTTTAGCTTTTATCATTTTAAATTATCTTTTTAATTTTTTTCTTATCTACTTTTTTAAAATTTAATTTATATAAAAATCCAAATAAATGAATTATTTTTATATTTAAATTGAATTTTTGTAATATTTTTTTTGGGTTATTTTTTTATTATTTTGATTTAAGTTTAAATTTAATTTTTATAATTTTTTTCTAATCAAAAAATTTTTACACATTGATTTCATTTTACTGAAATTATTTTTTATCATTTTTGTTTAAATTTTACTTTATACTCTAGTCACTAGTGTATAATAAAAAATTTGGAAATGGTATTCATCTTCCACTTACATTTTCCAATAATTACAATAGCTTTCACATCATGTATTTACTCAACCAGGGACGTATCCAGGATTTTTGAGCGGGGGGGCTGCTTGTTTACGGAGGCCGGCGAGGGGGGGGGGGGGGCTCAGCCCCCCCCCCTAAAATTATACCTACATAGTGGCGAAATGGCGCCATGGCGCTGGCGCCTTTAGTAGGCGCCACGCCATGGCGCCATTGGCGTTGGTGTCAGCGCCATGGAACGCTGTATATGTATGTAAATATACATACAAAACAGCAAAAACACAACATTGAGTGTATTTACAACGATTTGCGGTCACATGAAGCAAATCGAATGATAATATACCTTATGTCTGGTGAAGAATGCGCGCTTGCGCGCAAAATTTTTTACGCTGACGTGGAAAAAGTCGGAATTTTCCGGTCACTTTCTGGTCTCGCCCCGGGAGGGGGGGGGGGCTGCAGCCCCCCCCCGCCCCCCCCCCTGGATATGGCCCTGTACTCAACATTTTCCATATTCACAGTCAAAGTTGTGGTATTATGGACCACACACCACACATTTGTGGTTTTCTAAATCATGACATCATTGTTGATATTAATAATGGATATCCTAGTGGGCCCGTGGCCACCAAAAAGAAGTATATCCCATTAAAAATGGCTAAAGCCAACAAAAAGTGGACGCCATATCGAAACATGTATGCCTTTGAATGCAGAAAAGTAATATATATCATAAAAATCTTGCCATTTTAAGATTGAGCTATCAAAAGAAGTATATCAAGGGTAATTTATACCTTTATAAATGATATAGGTAGGCTATCAACACAGCAAATTTTATCACAAGGATACAATTTCACCAAACTTGTGCATGGCAGCGTGAGCTTTTTCTATCTTTCAAGTGTGCAGCACATTGACTCAGCTCACACTGACATGCAAAAGTTTGGTGAAATTGTATCCTTGTGATAAAATTTGCTGTGTTGATAGCCTACCTATATCATTAATAAAGGTATAAATTACCCTTGATATACTTCTTTTGATAGCTCAATCTTAAAATGGCAAGATTTTTATGATATTTATATTACTTTTCTGCATTCAAAGGCATACATGTTTCGATATGGCGTCCACTTTTTGTTGGCTTTAGCCATTTTTAATGGGATATATTGGATTCGGGTTCGGGTAGTAGAGCGTTTCAGTTCCAAAAATGTGCCGGTATCGGGTTCGGGTCGGGTCGGGTTGGGTCCGGTCGGGTTCCCAACCCTGCTCGACATAATCTGTGGGGTTTCGTTCAGTTCGTGTGTTTAGCGGAGTAGTCTACATGAAAATTACTCTGTGAAGAACGACAGATTTTGTATTTGTTTATTTAGGTATTTTCACAAACATCTTTTCTATTCATTTTTTACAAAATTTGGCATGATTCTTCAATGCCATTAAACCGAAATTGTCTTAGAAACTAGAGGTCTTTACTGTACTGTACAAAGTTCGTACCTGATGTATTCTTGCTGACAAGATGGGTTCATTTCGTTTGCTTGCATACTTTTCTAAACGAATTTTAACTGTATTTTTACACAAATCGCAGATCGGACTGGATGACATTTCCTTGGTAGACGCTGCAGTGCACATGACCAAAACTGGCTGTGTGCCAAAGTGAACAAAGGACAATGTCGTGATAGAAATATATCTCAGAATGGCTGGGTTTTCCCCATTCCACTATTTATTTTGATCATATGTTGTTAAATTTGTAATTTTTTATTTGTGAATTTGTCGCTTAGGTTTGTATTGAGTGATATTTAATTTAAGGATTTTTAAATATTGAGTGCATCATATCAGATCATTTAGATGTAAATAGGCATTCGTCGAAGCAAGGTATGCATTTATGTGCAACAAATGTGCCACAGATTGTCTATTGATTATATTTATGAAAAACCCACACTACAAATACTTGTTTATTGTTTTTCATTCCCCTTAAATACAGATACCGTATTTCCTCGAAATACCCCCCCCCCTCAAAATGGGCACTATGAATTGGTGGTCCGGGAAATGCATAAAGCGGGAATTAGAGCTCAGCGTCGATTCGACGTGAAATGATGACGTGAAATGACGTCGTGAAATTAATTACACGAGTGTGGATCATGCTACGGGTCTACAATTTTCTAAGGATAATATATGAATCAATACCTTAATCGTGTCCAATACTGAGTGTTATCAGCCACAACTAGAGCGAATTGAAAAATTCAATTTTTATCATTTCACGTCATCATCATTTCACGTCACAGTGTCAGGGAACAACTTGACATTTCACGTCAGACTATTGCAAGCAGCAAAATTGTAGACCCGTAGCATGATCAACACTCGTGTAATTAATTTCACGACGTCATTTCACGTCGTCATTTCACGTCGAATCGACGCTGAGCTCTAATTCCGGCCTAACAGACGTTCAAAACACTTACTGTGTTACGTTAGAACATCGTTTATACCACCTACATCCTTATAAAAGGCTGTAAAAACTTATAAATGGTGGTTATTGTTGCATTTTTCACGTTTTTCTCTCAAAATTTTCACTCTGAAAAAATAAACCCCCCGGGGGGTAATTCGAGGAAATACGGTAGGCACTGAGAAGAATATTATATTTAACTATAAATATAACACAGGGGCGACTGACTACAAGACCAACTACAAGGTGCCTTTCTATCCATCATACCTAGATGTCATGAAAAATGTCCGTTAGTAAAGTAAATATGAAAATGTAGAATACTGCGAAATCGGACCGAAAGTCCCGTGGTGTATCCTGCAAAAACGGAATGGTTATGGGGCCATTCACCGGAATTCGCACGACACATGTTCCACTCAGCCAGACTTATTCTAATGTGAAAAAAATTCGCAGCATACGCATAATTCAGCTCATTGAGTAGGCTCTTTTCAGAAAATTGGTCAAATAATCGAATTGGCTAGAGAAGCAGTGCGGATTATCTCACAAGCGTGGCATTAACTCATGATGAAATTTTCCTTTCAGTTTGCCACATTGGATTTATTGAGTTAATGTGCTTTTCCATTTGTGCATTAAATTCATAGTACCATATATCTTCGAATAAGTCTCCCTCGAAAAACTCCCTCTTGAATGACTCCCCCTGTTAGCTGACTGAGGATAAAATAACTCCCTCTCGATTACTATGAATTTCTGAAAATTTCTGACTAAATCATAACCCAAAACTTGTTTGTTTGTTTCTTCAAAAAATGACTTTCAGAACAACACAGAAATAGTAAAAAAAATTACTTGAAATACAGCTATCCATTTTTGAAAAACACAAAAGACTTTGCAACAAAAACTTATCTATCATTGGCTGGTGAATTTTCAATGGAACGGTTTTCAATGGCTTTTAATGAAATTGTGAAGAAAATTTCTCCAGTCTGCTAAAGCCGCATGAATTATTCTTTGTTTCAAACAGATTTGTACCATCATAAAATTGCATTGCTGGTTACTCAATTGAAAAGATTGATTGCCCCCATTTCTTTAAGCGCTGTCTGGCTATGCTATCACACAATGCATCACTGTTTGGCTATGCAGAAATTGCTCACTGAATTAGTCCATTTTAATAACATTTGTTTATATGTTTAAAGAGTCATAAATAGGTATTCTTTTTTATACGTCCAATACATAAGCCCATTGTTCTGAATCTGAAGATTGTAATGACGGAATGGCGCTGTTTGTCAACTTTTGTCAACACGTTCACTATACTTAGTCATAGGTTTTGGGGTAGTGATGGAAAAGCGCCAGAAAAAGGGCGCCAGGCGCCAATGGCGCCACGGAAAGAGGGCGCCATGGCGCCATTTGAAAAATAGGGCGCCAGGCGCCAAGGGCGCCAGACTAAATTAGTGCATGCAATACCCTATGTGTGCTAAAAATACTGTAGCCAGTAGCGCACACCTTTCACTGCTCTATTCACATTCACTGGGTTGTAATCAGTAAAAAAAACTACCGTATTTCCTAGAAATACCCCCCTCGAAATACCCCCCCTCGTTTGACCCCCCCTCTCGAGACCACTATGAAACAATCACCCCCGCCCTTGAAATACCCCCCCCCCAAATTGAGTGTAAAGAGAACGTACATGACAAATACTGCAGTTTGTGTTCTGCGCAGTGCAGAACACACGTTAAAACAATGTCAGAATTAGGGTGTCAAAAATTTTTTTTTACGGAAAACGGAAACGGAAACGGAAAAATAATTTCTACGGCCGGAAAACGGAACGGAAAACGGAAAAAAATTTGCACTAGGCGGAAAACGGAAACGGAAACGGAAAAAAAATTTCAGCGGCCGGAAAACGGAAATAGGGGCCGGAAAAACGGAAACAGAAAAATGAAATTTGCACGGAAATGACAAAAAAATTTCTGAAATTTTGCTGCAAGTGGGAGAAATTTGCGTAAATTTTGCTGGAAACAGAAAAAATTCACATAATTGACAATCTGCATGAATGTTTACCAGTTTGGTTGTAACAGAAAACAGAAAGTTGAGCCAGAAAATGGTAAAATGAAGCGGAAAAACAGAAAATTGAGGCGGAAAATGAAAAAAAGGCAGAAAAATTGGAAATTGAGCCGGAAAACGGAAAAAAGGCGGAAAAACTAAAAATTTGGCCAGAAAACGGAAAATGAGCCGGAAAAACGGAAACGGAAAATTTAGTAGCCGGAAAACGGAATGGAAAACGGAAAAAAAATTTCAGCAGCCGGAAAACGGAACGGAAAACGGAAAAAAATTGCCTGCGGAAAACGGAAACGGAAAACGGAAAACGGAAATTTGACACCCTAGTCAGAATCACGTTAAAACAGTGTTTATACCATCTACGTACTAATATTAGTCTACAGGAGTCTTTACATGTCAGTTATTGATGCATTTTTCTACCCCAGCGCACATCACAAACAACGATTTTGTACTAGGAATTCAAAAAAGTTCTTGCGAAATAATACCCCCCCCCTCGAAATACCCCCCCTCGTTTAACCCCCCCCCCTCTCAGGAGCACTATGAAACAATCACCCCCCCCCCTGGGGGTATTTCGAGGAAATACTGTTGCCACAAAAAAAAATTTGCATAAAATTTTACCTACCCACAATACAGTTTAAAAACAGTTAAAATTGTCATTTGACAACAAAACGCAGTCATTTCAAAAAGTGCAAACATGTCTTCCGGTTTTTTATTCGCAAATGTTTTCTTGAAGTAGTCAAGAACGGGATTGAACGATTTGAACCCGCTTATTCACGGGCTTGCAAGTTTGATGACCCATCACTCTCAGCTTCTGATCTATCAGACGCATCTGATGAACCATTAGACGAAAAAAATTTCATCCATTGACATCACTTCATCCATTTTTGCAGTGAATTTCGATTATGTACGAGGCGATTCTGTATTTTTTCATTCACGCAGTGCTCACGTGGAAACCATGCTGGCTTGGCGCTTGTTTAGGGCAGGGTGCCAGGCGCCAAGGGCGCCACACAAAAAGGGCGCCAAGCGCCAATGGTGCCATGGCGCGGCGCCCTTTGGCGCCCTCAAATGGCGCCAGCCTCATGGCGCCATTCCATCACTAGTTTGGGGTGACAAACTTTTTTTGTACAGAAACGGAAACAGAAAAAAATTCCCACTTGCCGAATATGGAAAAATGAAAGGCCGGAAAATGGAAAAAAGGAAAGCGAAATTTGCGCAGAAATGGAAAAAAGAATTGCTGAAATTCTGCTGAAAACAGTAACTTTTCGCAGACATTTTGCCGTAAACAGAAAAATACACACAATTGGAGAAAAAACTGCCTGCAGGTTTGACATTTTGATTGTGGTAGCTCATCAGTCAACTATTGAACCCAATATTTCTGCACTCCAGCGTTTATTATTTTCCCACTGCCAAGAACTTTTACCTTTCTGTTTTCCGTTTTCCGTGCAAAAAATCTATGACGCTACCCTATACCCGAAATCCGATTAAGAAAATGTTGAAATTTCTCATTCCTGTAAAGGCAGATTTTTTCTGCATCTTGTAGCTCCCGCTTTTTCTCAGAAACACTCGCATGAAACATTCTTTAAAGTTTCCCACCACTCGAGTGCCTTACCACTAGTGATGAAAAAGCGCCATGGCGCTAGCGCTAGCGCCAAGGTAAAAAGCGCAATGGTGCTTGGCGCTATTTTGGAGCGGCGCTTTAGGCGCTTGGCGCTTTTTTTGCCTGTCGCCAGGAACAAAATGCCTGGTGCTGGCGCTTGGTGCTAGCGCCAAAGCAAAAAGCGCCATGGTGCTTCTGGCGCTTGGCGCGATTTTGCTCTGGCGCTTGGTGCCATTTTGCTCTGGCGGCATTGGCACTTGGTGGCGGTGCTCGGAAAAGTGCCATGGCGCTTTTGGCGCCAAAGTCCTGGCGCTTTTTCCATCACTACTTACCACCTTTGCTGTATGGATCGGTGCACTTATGTGAAGTTGGCTTATGTCCAAGTCTGTATTTGGATACAGTTAAGTATTGTAAAACGAGAGTAAAAGACACAGGATTTCCGTCTGAGTCACCAATAATGGCCGTGGAATGCGATCAATGACTGGAAATTGTCACTAATGGCGGATGAAACACAAACATGCCGCCGGATCGCCATCGTTAACGGTGGTATACAAACAGATGTATGCAAAAAAAATTTGGACAGCTGCCAACTTCACATAACGGCCCTGCCCGTGCTGAATCGTGTTAATGACATCACTTCAACACAACTTTACAGCAATTTATGTCCTCCTCCACTAAAAAGAAAAATGTTAACATTCGTTCCTTTTATCGTCCGGTTGTGACGAACGGCGATGGGCGAGCGATTTCTCGTGGGAAGTTCTATTATCATTTTTTAGCGGACAGACAACACGTTACAAAATGGCTATTTATAGATTCAATTCGAGTTATCTGACACTTATACTTGCGTGCAGTTGTTTCACTTGTGCTTATTTGGTGTACACAAACTTCTATGTTTCCAGCAATGCAACGCCTAGAAGAAGTGAGTACTTTTTATATGTCAGTTTTTGTACTTTAAGTGTGAGATTTTTTGAGAATGAGTTCATGCTGTGATCAAACTTTTTTGATGTTATAAATGTACCAAAATAGCCGGGAAAAACTTGTGGTGAAAATGGCAGGTGTTTTTCAGCCTTCGTGAAGTCTCAAAAGCTTGAGAGCCATACATTATCATTTTGAGGGGTGCCAAAACTTCACTTATGATTACTAGATTCACTAGACAGGTTTCACTATATTAGAGAAAGTGTCACTACAAGTGGGAGGTCCTTTTGGGTTCAAGGGGGATAAAAATGATATTTCTACTCATCGCATCTGTGCATCTGGGAACTATACTTGATGCCACAGATTCTGTTTAAAAAATCCGGGGGGTTAAAATCACGGGTCGATCTGATTTCCCTACAAATAAAAAGCTATTCACCAATTATTTAGCAATTTTGTTTGTGCGTAAGCGCGCAGTAAGACATGTAAATAGATAAATATTGGGCATGTTTACATTTTTGGTAAATTTTTCATTGGCATTTTTGCAAGTTTCCATTTTTGCATGCTACCATTTATTAATAATTGTTCATGGTAGCGTAGTAAATATGAAATTATAACTATGAAACATCATATTATTATTCTATACTCACTCTTGTGCCATTTAAATGTGCTAAAAAAATTTTATTACTTAAAAAAATCATTTTTCAATGTCACATATTTAAAAAAATCAACCAGTTTAAACATTTGATTTTCAATCCTAATGCATCATATACAAAGAAAATGTTAAAAAACATATCTTCCTTAACGCAGGCGGCGGCCGTTCTCTAAATGAGAACCACGAATCTAAAAGAGCTGTGGAGACTGACAAATTTTTGAGAGAAGCGCATAATAGACAGAATGCGGATGTGCAAGAATCAGAGGATATGGTAGATCTGACCCATTTGCGTTTGCAGGGTGGTTCAAATGCAGAGATTTATCAAAATGGACCACCACCGTTTGTGCCGGCTAAAATTCCACTCATCTGGATTGGCGGCATGCCAAGGTGCTGTGTCTTTATGTAACTTTGCTAATATTTTTATATTTTGCTTGATTGTAGTGCAATGACACTGGAGTTTTGTGTTACGCATTTAAACGTTTCTGCATGCGGAACTACATATGTGGAAATAAAAATTCTTCCGAACGCAACTAGTTGGAAGGGATAAAAATTCGAATGATGAGAAATGATGTCAGTAGACTATATCCATTTCAGATCTGGGACGACTTTGATGCGCGCTTTGCTGGACGCGCACCCTCTGGTCCGGTGCGGCGAGGAGACCAGGGTCATCCCCAGGATTCTCGGTCGGCACGCATTTCGTATTGATGAGACGTCCAATCCGTATTATTTTTTTGAAGTTGATAAATCCGAAATTGGGAAAAAAGAGTCGAGCCTGGAAATGCCGTCTAGAATTTGTCCCGCGCATTTTTGTTGCCATTTTCCGATTTTTTCCCGCCGTCACTTTCACTTTTAGAACGTGTTGATTTTTGGGACAATTAGGAACAATTTGCAAAAATTTCATAGTTTTAAGTCGATAACTCCACCAGTATACAGTTGATAACATTTCTCAATTTACCAATTTCACACTCAAAACTGGGGTTCAAACGGGATTGACTTTTCGGGATCGGGATTGGGTTTTTGAGATTTCGGGAACGGGATTGGTCTTTTGAGATTTCGGGATCGGGATTGGTGTCTTGGGATCGGGATCGGGACTGGCATTTTTTCGGGATCGGGATTGGGATCATTGAAAAGGTCTCATATTGAGAAATTTTTCGCTAATTTACTGCAAAAATAGGTCAAAAACACGCACGAATGCTGGATAAGTGCTATAAATTGGACATTGGAGGTTCCTGGTCACATTTCTCAGTGCAACTATGTTATTTTAAAAAAGTTGGCAAATTTTCCGGAATCGTGATCGGGATTGAGTAAAAAATTTCGGGATCGGGATTGGGATTTCAAAAGTTTCAGGATCGGGATCGGGATTCGTTTTTTGAAGTTTCGGGATCGGGATTGAGGTTTCGGGATCGGGATCTGGATCAGGACCACAAAATCCCGAAATTTCTCGGGATTCGGGATCGGGATCCCGTTTGAACCGTACTCAAAACCTTCAATTCACACTTATGCGCTCAAAACTAATGCAGGTATGCGATCGCAATGGATGAAAAATGCAAAAGAGTCTAAACGTTTGGAAGAAGCTGGCGTTTTCGGCGATGTCTTGGACGCTGCAGTTTCTAGTTTCATTCTGAACATAATTCTGCGCCACGGAGATGCGGCCAGTAGATATTGCAACAAAGATCCATTTACTTTGAAATCGGTGGATTATTTGAGCCAGCTGTTTCCAAATTCGAAGTTTATATTGATGATTAGGTCAGTTTTTTACGATAGAGATACCGAATATTTAACAAAAAATGGAAATTCATTCCGGTAAACTCAAATGCGTTCAAAGATTAATTATGAGTTGTCTAATTTTTTAAAAACTCGGTGTAAAACTAGTGTTTGGCAACTTGGTAGTTTTTCTATTGAAATTCAAGGAAAGATGTTCCAAATTTAAGTGTATTTGATTTTCCCGAACGTTTTTCCGAAGTTTTTTTTTGCCGTGCTTTTTTACTGTGTTGCGTTCATGAAATGCAAAATCCTTGGACGGCAAGTTGTTTGAACGTCATATCAACGTTTTTTACAGCTCATTCTACACAAAAGCTATTTTTGCAAGGCCTCTAACGTTGATATCTTTTTCAGAGATGGTCGTGCTGTGGTGCACTCAATTATAACCAGAAAAGTGACTATCACTGGTTTCAATCTCATCGACCCTAAACAGTGTTTGGAAAAGTGGTCAAATGCCATGGCCACAATGTTCGTTGCTTATGTTTTTTCCTGGTTCTATGGTTGTGAAAACAACAGTGTAATACCGGTAATTGAAAGCGTCGAAAATTGACCAAACTTTTGCCATAATCTGATTTATGTGGCCGTAGCGCAATTCACAAATTACCGTACTTTTAATTTTAGCATTCAAGCATTGGAAATTTTTCAATTTCAAAAAATTATACCATGTGCTGCGATTTCAAAAAATCACTTAAAAGATCACTTGCCCACCCTAACTGACGGGTCTACTAGATGACTTAGATGACTAATATAATTATACATATGACAGTTGTTCATGTACTTTGCAGGTACGCGCAGTGCGAGCGGGCGGGGCCGGAGCGCTGCATGCCCGTGTACTACGAGCAGTTGGTGCTGCAGCCGAAGCGCTGGCTCCAGGAGATTCTGCTCTTCCTGCAGCTGCCCTGGGACGACGCCGTGCTGCACCACGAGGACAAGATCGGCTCTGAGATATCCCTCTCGCTCGTCGAACGCAGCACCGATCAAATCGCCAAACCGGCTAGTTTAATGTTTGGAGATTCTCTCTGTCCAAAATGCACTTCCATTCAGTTATGCAATAGTTGCGACTGGGGATAGTGGGCGTTTTTTCAAAGTTTTTTTATTATTATAAAAACCGTTTTCAAACACATACACAAGCATCGGGACCGTTTAAAAAACGGCATCTGAAATTTTCCGTCAATATTTATTTGTGCATCCACACTGAATATTGGCAATGCATGCAAATCATGCATGCAAGGCAAACGCCAGCTGCAAAGCAACAATAGCGATAGCACAGATGCAAGGCAAACGCCAGCTGCAAAGCAACAATAGCGATAGCGCAGACGCTTCTCAATTTTTCTGAACCATCAATCCGATGCAACGAGCCTGTGCTGGGAATCATCTTTACCCGCTACTCATCTAGTCCCGCCACTATCTAGATCTATCCGCTAACAATCTATACCCCCCAGCATCTGCAGACGTCGTGCAATGGGCACTACCGAACGCGGCTGGCTGGCACTTTACACAATTATTTACGTTATTACAACACATTGAAACTGCACATACCCGTGTCAGAGCCATATTCACATAATTGCTGTGCACTGAACATGTGTGTGTGCGTTGTAATTACGAAATTGCATACAATGCCAGCCAGCCGCAATCGGCAAGCATTTTATGTGTGTGCGCTGCCTGGTGGTGTGCAGTGCACATTGCACAGCGGCTACGGGGGAGGTTGGTGTATGAATTGCCACAAGAAAACTTGACACGGGACACTTCGACACAGCCATTTTGACACAAGAGACAACCTGACACGGGGATGACTGGACACATATCCAGAACGACACACATAAAATAAGTCACATGTCCCAACTTGTCACAAATGGAATACTGCTTCTGCTGCACTCAAACCTAGGGTTCAAACGGGATTAACTTTTCGGGATCGGGATCGGGATTCACTTTTTGAGATTTCGGGATTGGGATCGGGGTTTCGGGATCGGGATCGGGATTGGTATTTTGAGATTTCGGGATCGAGATCGGGATTGTCCGGGATTGGGGTCACCGGGTCGGGATCGGGATTGGCATTTTTTCGGGATCGGGATTGGGGTCTAGGGATAGAGATTTTCATCACTGTTCTGGCATTCACAGTTGTTCATAAAGGTCTCAAAACACTGTTGGATGCCAGAAAAGTGACGAAATAGGGACGCTGTGGGTTTGCGTTCACATTTTTGCACGCAAAAATGTCATTTTTTCACTTTTTATAATTTTGACTATTTTTTCCGGGATCGGGATCCCGGACTTGGGAGATTCTCGGGATCGGGATCGGGATTTGAAAGTTTTCGGGATTGGGATCAGGATTGGTATTTTTGGATTTCGGGATCGGGATCGGGATAGGGGTTTTCGGATCGGGATCGGGACTGCTAAATCCCGGAATTTCACGGGATCCGGGATCGGGATCGGGATCCCGTTTGAACCCTAGTACCACCCATGTGTAAACAAATGCAGGCCTAATGCAAAACGTAAGTTAGATCAAAAAAAAATGGCTAAAGCCAACAAAAAGTGGACGCTGCAGCCAAACATCTGTATGCTTTTGAATGCACAAAAGTGTTATATCATATACCATGCCATTTTTTAATTGAGCTATCAAAAGATGTATATCAAGGCAAATGTATACAAATCTAATAATATAGGCTATCAACACAGCAAACTGCATCACAAGAAACAGTTTCACCAAACTTTTGCATGGCAGTGTGAGCTGTGTCAAAGTGCTGCAAACATTTAAGATACGAAAAGCTCACGCTGCCATGCAAAAGTTTGGTGAAACTGTTTCTTGTGATGCAGTTTGCTGTGTTGATAGCCTATATTATTAGATTTGTATACATTTGCCTTGATATACATCTTTTGATAGCTCAATTAAAAAATGGCATGGTATATGATATATCACTTTTGTGCATTCAAAAGCATACAGATGTTTGGCTGCAGCGTCCACTTTTTGTTGGCTTTAGCCATTTTTTATTGGATGTACTTCTTTTCGGGGGCCACAGGCACAAAAAAATTATAAGTTATTGCAAATCAAGCAAATGCCAAATTTGGCACTGAGAAAGCCAATCTATAGTCAAGAAGAAGCCAAATAGTAATATTCAAAATATTTTCAACTTGAATGTCACAAATTTCTCGTTTGTATTAATATAATTACTTGATTTTTATCTTAAATTGTTCACCTGAAAGTTGCCACTTGACATTTGAACTGACATTAAGAACTTGACATTTAGAACCTATAGTTATCACTTGACATTTCTGACTTGACATTACCCACTTGACAGTGACTTGACATGAACCACGTGCCATATTTTCACCTGATAGTTTTCACTTGACATTTATGACTTAAAAAATTATCAGTTGACACCAAAAATTTGACATTTGAATTGAACTATCACTTGACACCAAAAATGACGTTTACTTGTCATTTGACTGGAATTTCACTTAAATGTTGGTATCTCCACTTCATCTCCACTATCACTATCTCCCTGTTAATCGTGCTTTTTTATGCTGTTTTTATCGAGTGGCACCATGGAGTCCAATATGGCACCATTTTTATGGAGTGGTGCCATAGACTCCAAAGTGGCGCCATCTTATGTATATTTTTATTTTTTATTTCAAAATAGTTTTTCAAATTTTTTTCTTCAAATGTTTCATTCAAATTTATTCAAAGTTTTTTTTATAAATAATTTATAATTTTTTTAAACTTTTTTCATTAATTAAAAAAAAGTAAAAATAAAAAAAAATTAAAAAATATAAAAATAAAAAAAACTTTAAAAAAACTTAAAAAATGTTTGTTTAATTTAAAAAATTTAAAAAAAATTTGAAAAAATAAATAAATAAAAAATAAATAAAAATTTAATAAATTTTTTGAAAAAATTGAACAAATTTGAAAAAATAGATGCTAGAATTAGATGCCTCAATTCAGAACTAGGTGCCTCAATTGCCTCAATTTTCTTAATCTAAAAAAAAATTTTATCACTTTTTTTTATTTTTTAAAATAAAAAAAATAAATAAAAAATTTATAAAAAAAACTTTTAAAAAACTTTTAAAAAAATTTTAATTTAAAAAATGTAATTTTTTTTGAAAAAATTAAAAAATATTTTTTAAATTTAATAAAAAATTAAAAAAAATTGAACAAATTTGAAAAAATAGATGCTAGAACTAGATGCCTCAATTCGGAAGGAAATAGGTGCCTCAATCGCCATTTCTGACTTTGTATGACTGCTTGTCATTTATGAGTTGACAGACAACTTGACATTTGACTTGATTTTTCACTTGACATTTGACTTGACATTAACCACTACAACTTTATGACTGAAAGTAATCAGCATGCAAGGTCACATGCTCAGTATCACATCAAGCAGTAGTTCAGGCATGTTTGCGCATTTTACACAAAATAAGCAAACTTGAATAACTTTTGTAAATCTGTACCAAAATTGCCAAAAATTGGCTCATTTGAAAGCTCTAGTCATGGCACACATCAACAAATTTTTTTTATTGCCCCATTTGTATTCAAATTTTAAATTTATTGAGGTTTGAAAACTTCAAACAGATACCGTACCAAAGTGGGCGGAGCCTGTGAAAAAAATTCAAAATAAGAAATGGCATCATATGCTCTTTCATATGAGCCATCAACCATGAAAATCGGTCGTGTTTCAAGGAAGTTATTGCAGTTTGAATATTGTCGGGAGAACAAGAAGAACAAGAACAACGACAACAACACTGTCTAGAAAAGAAAATGTGCAATAACTTCCTCCCAACTCGACCATTTGATCTGAAAATTTGCATGGGGGTACTTTTCGACACGGGCTATTCAATGGTATAATTTGTTTTGCCGTAGCTTGTCGCTTTCCGAAGTTATTGCGATTTCAATTTTGCGATTTCCGCATTTTGGTGTGTCGGACCATATTATGGGTGGGTCGCTTGCGCCCTCCCTCGGCAGCGAGGGATGGCGCTGGCGCGCCCACCCGAAAAAAATAGAACGGCAACCTCCAATAGTACGGCACCACCAATAGAATGGCACCTCCAACAGAAAGGTAGGTAAAAAGTTGACGAAAAAAATAGAACGGTGCTTTTCCATTAGAAGAAATACGGTAATTGTTCGGTGACGCAAGCATGACCGCGGTCCCTCGATGTCTTACTTTTTCTCTATAAACTAGCAAATTTCGACCGGTCGCGTGACTTCCATCCCGCCCACGATCTTATAGTAACAAAGTAACTTTTTATGGTATCTACCAGTCCCAATGGATGACTGCTCCAGACTTTTTTGACTGAGTAATTAGCCATAATGTAACAGGTGTTGGTACCGTTAGTGTTATCGTTACTGTGATCCATAGTGTTAAAACGTATTTATGTTTACTCGTAAAAAACTGTTACCGTTTTTCTTCTGATAGAACAGCATACCTCCAATAGAACGGCATCTCCAATAGAATGGCAGGTAGAAATTACTTTGTAACAGTGCCAAAGCACAAAAATATTTGAAAAATTTGTGGTGAGAACATCCAGTGTTGTTCAGAACCAAGGTAAAAGGGTTCACACTAGGGTGTCAAAAAAAAATTTTTACAGAAAACGGAAATGAAAAAAATAAAGCAGCCGGAAAACATAGGTAAAACGATGCCGGAAAACCGGAAACGGAAAGATGA
>CAXIWS010000198.1:0-12356 GCA_964036195.1 Sphaerolaimus hirsutus
CTCAAGTTTATCATAGCAGCGTGAGCTTTTTGGTTTTAAACACACACATAGCACAGCTCACGCAGCTGTGATAAACTTGAGTGAATTTTTTCCTTTTTGTCTCAGATAGTTGAAGGGTGTGAAACTTTTTTTACATGGATGTGTACATCTAACACTGTAATCTGCCTTGAAAACTATTGAATAAGTAAAAGTCTGGGTTCCATGTGAGACATTTCTCACAATGCAGATGTAATGATATATTGCTTTTGTGCATTTAACAGTCAATACATGTAACTCTTGTGATGTAATACAAATAGTTTCTTTATTCAGGTGGGAAAATGTAACCACAGTAAAGTGTGTTATCAGTGAAGTGTATGCCATTTTCTAAGCAATGATACATTACTTTTGTGCATCCAATATATATTAATGTCCATTTGAGAGACGCACTTCATGTCCATTTGAGAGACACACTTCATCTCTATTCGCTGTGGAGGCAGCGTCCACTTTTTGTTTGGCGTTAGCCATTTTTTTACTGATATTCTTCTTTTGTGTGGCCAGTGGCCCAGGCTTCCCCGAATGACACCCAGTAGGTGTCTTGCTGAACAATATATAAATATGCTGGCGAGTAGATGGTGCTACTCCACAAAAATGGCACCATTTTGGAGTAGATGGCACTGCTGTTTTGGAGTAGATGGCGCCATCCATGAAAATGATGCCGCTTTGGAGTAGTTGGCGCCACTCCATGAAAATGGCACCATTTTGGTATAGATGGCACCACTCCATAAAATTGCACAATTTGAAATTATAACCGTTGAAGACTAGGGTGTCAAAAAATTTTTTTTACGGAAAACGGAAACGGAAACGGAAAAATAATTTCAGCGGCCGGAAAACGGAACGGAAAACGGAAAAAAATTTGCACTGGGCGGAAAACAGAAACGGAAACGGAAAAAAAATTTCAGCGGCCGGAAAACGGAAAAAGGGGCCGGAAAAACGGAAACGGAAAAATGAAATTTGCATGCAAATGACAAAAATTTGCTGAAATTTTGCCGCAAGTGGGAGAAATTTGCGTAAATTTTCCTGGAAACAGAAAAAATTCACATAATTGACAATCTGCATGAATGTTTACCAGTTTGGCTGTAACAGAAAACAGAAGGTTGAGCCAGAAAACGGTAAAATGAGACGGAAAAACAGAAAATTGAGGCGAAAAATGAAAAAAAGGGGGAAAAACTGGAAATTGAGCCGGAAAACGGAAAAAAGGCGGAAAAACTAAAAATTTGGCCGGAAAACGGAAAATGAGCCGGAAAAACGGAAACGGAAAATTTAGTAGCCGGAAAACGGAACGGAAAACGGAAAAAAAATTTCAGCAGCCGGAAAATGGAACGGAAAACGGAAAAAAATTCGCCTGCGGAAAACGGAAACGGAAAACGGAAAACGGAAATTTGACACCCTATTGAAGACCCATATAGTGGCAGTATCACATCAAACAGCAGTATATTTTGATCAAAAATATGCAACCCATAACTTGGATGAGGGCCAAGTTTATATGTGACAGGGTGAATTTCATCCTACAAATATTGGCTGGCATGGTGCCAGCATGTGCCAACGATATTTGCATATGCTATGTGTTAAATGACATATCCAAAACTCATTGAGAAATGTCTCTTAAACAAAATTGGTCCACCATTAAGAGTTAAGGAGTGTATCATAATTCTATGTACAACTCATATTTGTGACAATAGCATAATGTGATTGTTCACCAAAAAAAATTAACTAGAAATATGGATCACAGTTCAGTATCCATTTATCAAAGTTTTTCAATTAAATTTTTTACTTGCCATTTCACTTCTCATTTGACTTTTGCCAATTTTCTTTGCAATTCACTTCTCACTTCTCTTTTTACTTGCCATTTGACTTGCCACTTTAGACTTGACATTTATAACTTGACATTTGACTTGATATTTGATCACTTGACATTTAACTTGACAATTGACTTGACATTTACCACTTGAAATTTGACTTGACATATGACTTGTTATTTGACTTTTGACATGACATTGATCAGTTGACATTAAACTTGACATTTGACTTGACATTTGACTTGACATTTGACATGACATTTATCACTTGACAATTAACTTGACATTTCACTTGAAATTTATCACTTGACATTAAACTTGACATTTGACATGACATTTATCACTTGACATTAAGCTTGACATTTAACTTGACATTTGACTTGACATTTCACTTGAAATTTATTACTTGACATTTCACTTGAAATTATTCACTTGACATTAAACTTGACATTTGACATGACATTTATCACTTGACATTAAGCTTGACATTTAACTTGGCATTTGACTTAGACATTTCAATTGAAAGTTATCACTTTATATTCACCTTGACATTATCACTTGACATTTGACTTGACTTGACTTTAGACTTGACATTTACAACTTGACATTTGACTTGACATTTATAACTTGACATTTGACTTGATATTTGAGCACTTGACATTTAACTTGACATTTGACTTGACATTTGACATGACATTTATCACTTGACATTAAACTTGACATTTCACTTGAAATTTATCACTTGACGTTAAACTTGACATTTGACATGACATTTATCACTTGACATTAAGCTTGACATTTAACTTGACATTTGACTTGAAATTTATTACTTGACATTTCACTTGAAATTTTATCACTTGATATTTTATAACTTGACATCTATCACTTGACATTTATCACTTGATATTTATCACTTGACATTTATCAGTTGACATTAAACTTGACATTTGACTTGACATTTGACATGACATTTATCACTTGACATTTCACTTGAAATTTATCACTTGACGTTAAACTTGACATTTGACATGACATTTATCACTTGAAATTTGACTTGACATATGACTTGATATTTTACTTGACATTTATGAGTTGACATTACACTTGACATTTCACTTGAAATTTGTCACTTGACATTTGACATTTGACTTGACATTTGACATGACATTTCACTTCAAATTTATCACTTTACATTTGACTTGACATTTGACATGACATTTATCACTTGACATTAAACTTGACATTTCAATTGAAATTTATCAGTTGACATTTGACTTGACAGTTATCACTTGAAATTTGACTTGATATTTTATCACTTGATATTTTATAACTTCACATCTATCACTTGACATTTATCACTTGCCATTTATCACTTGACATTTATCAATTGACATTTATCAATTGACAGTTGTCTTGACATTTATCACTTGACATTGAACTTGACATTTCACTTGACAGTTATCACTTGACATCTATAATTTGACATTTTTCATTTGACATTTCACTTGAAATCTACCACTTAACATTTATTACTTGATATTTGACTTGATATTTTATCACTAAATATTTTATCACTTGACATCTATCATTTGACATTTATCACTTGACATTTTGCCTGACATTTATTGCTTGACATTTATCACTTGACATTTGACTTGACATTTATAACTTGACATTTGACTTGACATTAACCACTAGACATTTATGACCTGATAGTAATCACCATGCAAGGTCACATGCTCAGTATCACATCAAGCAGTAGTTCAGGCATGTTTGCGCATATTACACAAAATAAGCAAACTTGAATAACTTTTGTAAATCTGTACCAAAATCGCCAAAAATTAGCTCATTCGAAAGCTCTAGTCATGGCGCACACCAACAAATTTTTTTTATTGCCGCATTTGTATTCAAATTTTAAATTTATCGAGGTTTGAAAATTTCAAACAGATCCCGTCCCAAAGTGGGCGGAGCCTGTGACAAAAATTCCCGAAAATAAGAAATGGCATCATATGCTCTTTCATATGAGCCATCAACCATGAAAATCGGTCATGTTTCAACGAAGTTATTGCAGTTTGAAGATTGTCGGGAGAACAAGAAGAACAACAAGAACAAGAACAAGAACAACGACAACAACACTACTTGAAAAAGAAAATCCGTAATAACTTCCTCCGAACTCAACCGTTGTATGTGATAATTTGCATGGTGGTACTTTTCGACACGGGCTTTTTAATGGTGCAGTCGGTTCTGCACTAGCGCATTGCGTTCCGAAGTTATTGCGATTTTAAATTTGCGATTTCCGCATTTTGGTGTGTCCGACCATATTATGGGTGGGTCGCTTGCGCCCTCCCTCGGCAGCGAGGGATGGCGCTGGCGCGCCCACCCGATAAAGCTTGTAAACCTCCCTTCGCAGCTGCGTATCGTTCAAACGCATTTTTCAAGCGGCGTCCCGCCAGTTTGATAAGTCACATGAGCACTTCCAGCGGCCCAGGTGTCAATTTCGCAAGTGGACTAGTGTCAACAATAGTGGCAAGTGATAAGTAAATTGGACTGGCGTGTCCTTACCACAGAAAAAAATGGGGGTGTGATGCATCGGGAAGCGTGCTGGATGCGCGTGAAGCGGCCTCTGTGAAGACACTTACACACGCTTCAACACGCTTCACAAGATTTTTGGTGAAGTGTCTTCCACACACTTCACCTAGCTTCACGATGGCCAAAATTGCGTGAAGCGCGCTTCCCGATGCTGACGCAGTGAAGACACTTCACAAACATTGTGCAGCAACGTTCACACACGTCTGTGATGTGAAGTGTCATCACATTCAACTTCGTGAAGCGCCGGGAAGCGCCGACCAGCTTCGTGAAGCGTCGGGATGTGTTGCCGTGAAGGCACTTCAAGACGCTTCACGACGCATCAAACCCCCATTTTTTGCTGTGACCGAAAATATGTGAGACTTTAAAGTTGACTTGACACAGCACGTGCAACTTTAACGTCAATTGACACTTTTCCCGCCACTTGTCAACTGGTGGAATTGTCAGCTGGCCATCAAAATGACATGTACATCACGATGGAAAATAAAAAGAGTAATGACCAGTACTCTAATCGAAAATATGCGTCCATATATACCAAGAAAGCTTCGACGAGAAATGATGTGAATTATTCAAAGTCATTGGTGATCAAGGAGGAAATTTATGTGCCCAGTAAAAGTTCTGGCAGTGAGGTTACCGTAGAGAGCACTCCGGCCCTAGAACCGCGCTCCCAGGTACAGCACAGTATCGCCGGGTGCCAGTCGCAGACCCTGTAAAATTCCCTGTAAAATGTCAAATGTCGTGCAAAGTGTCAAAAGTCAAGTAAAATGCGTATGTTTGCCATGTTACCGGGCATTGTACATGACGTTTGACACTTTGCATGACATTTTACATTTTACAGGGTCTGGGACTGCCCCTAGGGGGATTTACTAATTTAACGACTGGACTTTTCACTGTAAAATTCTGTATCAAACAGTCCAAGGAATCCAATGTTGTCATTAACGCGCGTCACTTCAAACACATTACGAAATGTTGGCACTGAGCCAAAAAATATATAGGTAGATTTTTCTCTGATAAAAAAGTTTGTCCGAATAAAACGAATCACGAACCGAACGAAATCCGTCTATTCAAATTTACCGTATTTCTTCTAATAGAATGGCGGGTTTTGGCTCCTTTTTCACCCACGCAAAAAAATAGAACGGCAGCCTCTAATAAAACGGCACCTCCAATAGAACGGCGGCCTGTAATAGGACGGAACCTGCAATAGAACGGCAGGCAGAAATCACATTGGAACAGGCGTCCTTGGATAGAAGTACAAGAAATACAGATTCATGAAAATATGATAAAATAACACTGTGCATGTGATCCAAACACCCGAAAATTTCAGGCAGCATCATCCAGCAATCTAATCATCACAACGAGTGCTCCGAACAGAAAAAAGGGAACACCGCAGAACATCTACCACCGTCGACGCAGCAGCGCGGTCGCAACGGCCAGTTTTTGCGAGTCGACCCCGGCCGATTTTTGGAATTATCAACCTCACCGGAGATTGCGAAATTTCAGCGAGAACTCACGCAAGTCTGATGATACTGTCAGTAATGTGAGCATGGAATATTTCGCGTGATTTTTATGTGCCGGATTTGTATTTTTGGACACACTTCGATGCCCGGCCCTTTTGTTAAAAACTTGTGTAAAAGCTGGAGATGAAAAATATTATCCTTTGAAGAACTCAGTTAAAAAAGGCTGCGGAATGTAAATACCGTATTACCTCGAAATACCCCCAGGGGGTTTATTATTTCGCCAGCAAAATTTGAGGGGGGGATAATTCGAGGGGGGGGGGGCCTATTATTTCGCCAGAAATTTTCGGAAATTCCCCACACGCAGACGTAGAGAGATCAAACAATTACATAGATGTATATGTGTTTATAGGCATATACCGTATTTCCTCGAAATACCCCCCGGGGGGTGATTGTTTCATAGTGGTCCCGAGAGGGGGGGGGGGTTAAACGAGGGGGGGGGGGTATTTCGAGGGGGGGTTATTATTTCACAAGAAAATTTTTCAAATCCCAGTACGAAATTGTCGTCTGAAACGTACGCAGACGTCAAAAAATACAACAAAAACCGCCATTTATAAGGTTATGTAGACTAATACACTACCGTGCAGAATAGTTGAGACTTTTCACACATAGAGAAACAGTAGGCTGGAGGTCCACCACACTTTTTTGCTTCCCATTTTCTTCTCCCTTGCCCAATTTTTATGCCATTTGAGTATGTTGGGGTTTGATGCTGGTGATACTACGAAATTTTTTTGTTTGCTCAAATAATCCCCCAGGCCCAAGATAAGGGGGGTCTATAAAAAGATGGTCAATAAATATACAGAAAATTGGGCAATCTGGATGAGTGTCTTTGAAGCTTAATAACTCAACCATTTCTGGGCTGATTTGAATCATTCAACACTTAAAATGATCGGGACAACCTGCAGATTCTATTTTTGTGGTTGGTTTAGTGATGTCTAAATTCCGTATGTCAATTTGACCCAGTTTTTGAACATGAAAAAATAATTTTTTGAACAAGCTATCATTTACTTTGGACAACGAGAATTCATTTAAAACAAAAATGAGTTCAATATCTCTTTCCAATCAAAAGTTATGGCACTTCAAAGTTTTTAATGGTGTCTAAATATTTTATGCTTATTTTACTGGGGTTTGCAGCATGAAAATTTTGTTCTTGAACAGTCTATAACATAATTTAGACAGAGAGAATTTATCTGACAACAACGTTTTTTCAATATCTCTTTCCAATCAAAAGTTATAGCACTTACACACTTCCATCTTCATTCCATCCAAAATAGTTGCACATCACTCATTCACAGTTGGGCCAACTTTTCTCCCTAATAGAGCAAAGCCAAAACCTCAAATTTACACACCAAATAGCCCCACTCAGTAGTATGCCTACCCCCTATTTCTGAGTTGCTGGCAATGGATGCGAAACTGCAGCAAAAATAAATAAATGCCACATTTCCATATATGCATTGCCATATGCTGTTCATGCTTAGAATGTTTTTTGCTGCACATAGAGCTCAGCAATGCAGGCAAGCAGTTGCCATGGTGAAAATTTTGTTAAAAAATGAACATAGGAATTGGATATAGACTTTAAAGTGAGATACTGGGTGGCTACTGCCCAAACCGAGAAAAGTCTCAACTATTCTGAAACATGAACAAACTGAGTTAATATGTTTGTACACTAGGAATTTATGCAGATTTGAACTCGAGGGGCAGTCATCCCGGGCATGTGTAGTCAACCCCCCAGGGTACCCCTTTATAGTATCCAAATGTTTTGCATATCGACCATTTCGAAGTTCTGGCAACATTAATCACGCAGCACAAAAAGTCTCAACTATTCTGCACGGTAGTGTATTAGTATGTAGACTGTATAAACACTGTTCTAACGTGATTACGACATTGTTTTAACCTGTGTTCTGCACTACGCAGAACACAAACTGCAGTATTTGTCATGTACGTTCTCTTTACACTCAATCTGGGGGGGGTATTTCGAGGGGGGGGGGGTGATTGTTTCATAGTGGTCCCGATAGGGGGGGTCAAACGAGGGGGGGGGATTTCTAGGGGGGGGGTATTTCGAGGAAATACGGTATATTAAACTGTATATACACAAAAACCCTTCCCTAACGTCACTCAATCATCAGTTTTAACGTGTGTTCTGCATTGTACAGATCACAAACTGCGGTATCTGTCATGTACATTCACGTTACACTCAATTTCAGGGGGGAGGGGTACTTCGAGGGGGGGGGGTTATTATATCCTCAGCCGAAATTTAGGGGGGTATTTCGAGGGGGGGTAATTTAAGGGGGGTTAATTCGAGGTAATACGGTAATTTACAAAAACATAGAATAAAGAAAGACAATTAATTTGCGGCCATACATAGTCACTGATTTTAAATTAAATCGACTGTAGATTAAGTTGATTTTGATGGCTTCAACGATAGTGCATGCATTTTCCTGGAGTAAACACTCGACCATGACGTCATTCGTCGATAAAACAAAAATTGTTCCAAAAAAGGAAAAAACGTTCCAGGACACAATTCACGTTATATTTACGCGACTATGCCTTTGTCTTTTGTGAAAGAGCGTACATCAACAACAATAAGGTTGGTGTTTTGGTTCTTTCAGACGGTGTTTTGGGTAAGTTCGGCTGGTGACACTAAGCTATCTACTTTTAAGTTATGTATTTTAAGTAAAATACTGAGTTGCTACTGATGATGACCCAGCTCAGTGCTAGTATAGCAAAATGGGTCGAAACTAGCTTTTTCCTATTAAATGTATAAAATAAAAAAATATATATATCTATCACGCTGGTGCGTTATCGACTATTTATGTTGGAGGCACACTTTGCGGTCTGCCGAGTGTGTTCCATTTCCATATAACGAATTCAGCGATGTCTTTAATGCTGCGATTACAGCTCGGGCATAAAATTGACCAGGCGTAAAATTGATTTTGGGCATAAAATTGATTACAGATGAATGGATAAAGATACGACATTGTTATTTCAGTCAAAGAAAGCTTAGATGCAGACGTTTCTTGCGTCCAAAGCTCATGAGTTTATTTTAATTGTACTGGGAGTTATGAATTTTAGCACAATTTTTCCAATTATGCGCTGTAACTGGCATAAAATTAGGGTGTAAAATTAAAAAAGTTTGCGCCAAAATTCTTAACTTCTAGTACAATTAAAATAAACTGATGAGCTTTGGACACAAGCAACATCTGCATGTGCGCTTTCTTTGACTGAAATTACAACGCCATGTCTTTATCCATTCACCTGTAATAAATTTTACACCCAAAAATCAATTTTACGCTGGTCAATTTTACGCCTGAGCTGTAATCGCAGCATAACAGCAAATATTAATAATAGGTAATTGAAAGCAAAGATATGCATAAATCTTACTTTATGAAAATCAATCAACATAGGGGCAGCCTCCCCACTGTCAGATGGCATCGGGATGGTATTTAAGTAGTGCATGAACTGGTAGAAAAAGTAAGTGACAAAATAACTTATACATGTGTCACCAACACTATCATTGCATATATCAAACAGGGGGCAGTCCCAAGCCCTGTAAAGTGTAAAGTAAAGTGTCAAATGTAAAGTAAAATGCAATGTCAAGTGTCAATCAAAACAAAAAAGAAAATATATTATTACTAAACTTTGCATGACAATTGACACTTTACTTTGCATTTGACTTTACATTTGACACTTTACTTTACACTTTACAGGGCTTGGGATTGGCACCAGGACCTACACTTGCAACTTCACTTGACAATGTCTGACACTTTTGTCCGAACAATTTCAAATGTTAGGTGACAGGTGAAAATGCCCGGCGCAATTCACCTTTACATTTTACCTGGCACATAACAAATCTTACCTGACATGTCTTTCATCTCACAATTTTCCTACGGTACGGCTCGCACGAAAATGAAAATCACTGATCTTCAGTGGGCAAAATGATTTGATTAGGCGGCGGGTACGCATCGAAATCGCACACGGACGCGAAAGTGTCGCAAAAGTCGACATCCTGTTCGAAAAGTTCGTCCACCAGACATCGATTTGCGAATGTGTCCAGGGCTTCGTTGTCCTCGCAAAGATTGGTCTCAGTTACAGTTTTGTCTTCAGGTTCCGGCTCCTCGGGTCTGAAAATGTTTGAAAGGAAAAATTTCGTGTCAGTGAAGGTCGATCGCATGTGCAAGTTCAAAATCGTGCTAAAAACTCAACTTAACTACCGTATTTGCTTGAATAGTTCCCCTGGGGAATTATTTTTTCGTCGGACTTTTTTGTGGGGGAATTCTTTAAGGGGAGGAATTATAATTTAGAAATTAATTATTGTCTTAAGCATGTTTCTATCAAGTCATTCCACAAAATATGCTTTATAAACCCAATAACATGCCATTTTTGTTCAAATTGGACATAACAGATTGATAATATGCCTTAAGGGGGAATCATTTTCCTCATTCATCTTACCGGCGAATTATTGAAGTTGTGGGATTATTCAAGTGGGGGAATTATTCAAGCAAATACTCTTGGACTATTTACAATAGTCGAAAAATATCTTTAGACAACATAATGTTAGCAGAGTTTATTTATTTGTTTCAAGTGGATAGAGGGCCATACCTCGAAGAGGCTCCGCCCATCCAGCTTCCCTACTACATAGTGTTCTAATCTTTCCATTTATCCTGGTTTGACAGACTAAAATTCATCCTCATACGCATTTTTTGACCAAATTTTTCTCCCAAATTAAGTCGCTGACTCGATCAAAAATTCCTGATACCGTAAAACGAAATTACCGTATTACCTCGAAATACCCCCATGGGGGTTTATTATTTCGCCAGCAAAATTTGAGGGGGGGTTTATTCGAGGGGGGGGGGGGTTAATTCGAGGGGGGTTTTTATTATTTCGTCAGAAATTTTCGTTAAATTCATAGTAAACAATACGCTTTTTCATACACAAAAACGGGGAAAAACGTGAGAAAATAGGTCATATCTGGGCTATAGGTGTACATCTGTACACAAATGAGTGTACACTAGTGATGGAAAAGCGCCAGAAAAAAGGGCGCCCGGCGCCAATGGCGCCATGGCGCCATTCGGAAAGTGGGCGCCAGGCGCCAAGGGCGCCACAGAAAAAGGGCGCCAAGCGCCAAGGGCGCCATGGCGTCATTCGGAAAGTGGGCGCCAGGCGCCAAGGGCGCCACGGAAAGAGGGCGCCAAGCGCCAAGGGCGCCATGGCGCCAATTGATAAGAAGGGCGCCAGGCGCCAATGGCGCCAGAATAAAAAAAGCGAGTAGAATACCCTGCGTGTGCTAAAAATGCTTCTCCAGCACTGTAGTGCACACATTCACTTCTTTATTCATGTTCTCCAGGATGTAATCAGCAAAAATGAGACTAGCAACAAACTTTGGTGCAAAAACCGTACTCACACGTGGTAATCAATTCAAAAAATTGAAAATCCTCATTCGACAAAACAATGAATGCACATCAAATAGATTTTCCTATATATGTTTGCTTGAAGCGGACGACAACGGAATTCCGATAATTTCAATCCGTTGATTTACGAGTTTGCAAGTTCACCGGCCTATCATGCTCAGCTTCTGATCCGTTACACGCATCTGATAAAAATTGGATGAAACATATACACCCACTCACACCACTTTGTCTATTTTTCCAGTGAATTTTGATCATTCACAGACCCATTTTTTTTCTTTTTTATTCATTCACGCAGCACTCACCTTGAAACCATGCTGGCGCCATTTTGGCGCCCTTTTAGGGCAGGGCGCCAGGCGCCAAGGGCGCCATGGCGCCTTTCAGAAAGTGGGCGCCAGGCGCCAAGGGCGCCACAGAAAAAGGGCGCCAAGCGCCAATGGCGCCATGGCGCGGCGCCCTTTGGCGCCCTCAAATGGCGCCAGCGCCATGGCGCCATTCCATCACTAGTGTACACGTGTAACTGCAATGCAAATTAGTAGTAATAAATACATCAATGTACATTGCATACATGATTTTCATCATTCCGGAGGGGGGGGTATTTCGAGGGGGGGGGGGGTTTATTATTTCCCCAGCCCATTTTGAGGGGGGGTTAATTCGAGGGGGGGGGTTAATTCAAGGGGGGGATAATTCGAGGTAATACGGTAAATGTCAGTCCTCCCATCCCAAAAATACCCCCCCCCCCCCCCCAAAAAAAAAAAGCGCCCAAAAATCCACTCACGGAATCCAATCCGGTCTGCAGGCCTCGGCGTAGTCCACGCAGAACTCGATCATGTTTTCCGCCAGCGGCGCCGACTCGCAGTTCGCACCGAAGTCACTCTCGAATCGAGTGCACACGCTGAGGGATTGGAGTGTTGGTTTTTTGTGGTGGCATGAATATACAGTTTTTGATTCGAAATACCCCAAGGGGGTTTATTTTTTCAGTTTGGAAATTTTGATGGGGGGCATTTTCGAGGGGG
>CAXIWS010000199.1:0-55227 GCA_964036195.1 Sphaerolaimus hirsutus
AAACAGAAACATAAAATAACCAAATGACCAGCTAAAAGCTACTGTCAGAACAGTTAGCTAATGGTAAAAATGGATTATTTTTGTATTTTACATGATCACACTTGTGATATTTGCTAAAAAAAGTACACTTTTGTATGACAGCACCCTTTCAAAGTGTGTTTAATAAAAAATGGAGACATACAAATGAAAGAGCATGATAAAATAACCTAAGAATATAATGGAAACTTTTTTCATAAAACTTCATCTGAGTCTTCAGAGTGGGATTGTCTGTGATCGTGACATCTGGGTTGTTGATCATTTCATACTGCTGTGGTAAAAAAGTGCAGACCTAGTTCTGATTTTATTTTTTTTATCATAAACTATGCAATTGAGCACAGTTTTTGTGAAAAAAGCTAAGCTCTCAATTCAGAACAAAAAAATTGACACCATTTTCAAATTTTCAGCCATGATTTTCAGTGAGAATAAAAAGTCTGATGAAGTTTGTTTTGTATGAGCCAATTTATCTCACAAAACTGTCTTAGTAAAAATCCAAAATATCAAATTGATAGATGATGTCAATCAAAAGTTTTGAATTTCCTAAGAAACATCCAGAAAAAAGATGATTTTTGACTTTGAGCAATTTTTTTTAGTGGAAGATGGCATTTTCAGATATATGTATGGAAGGAAATTTTTAGTTTCTATGTATGAATATTCCAAATCCACCATAAAAATCGGGGTCACAATTTTTTATGTGAGAAGTGCATTTTTGTATGACAGCACCTATCCAAAGTATGTTTAATACAAAATGGAGATATACAAATGAAAGAACATGTAAAAATAACCAAAGTTTATGATGAAAACTTTTTTCATACAACTTCATCTGAGTCTTCAGAGTGGGTTTGTCTGCGGTGGTGAGACAGGTGTCAAGCTGTTTTCAAACTGTTGTGGCAAAAAATGGCAGACCTACTTTTTCTATTTTATTTTTGTAAAATAAACTATGCAAATAGGCACAGTTTTTGCAAAAACAAGCTAAGCTCTCAATTAAAAAATGAAAATTTGATGCCATTTTCAAAATTTCAGCCATCATTTTCGGTGAGAAAAAAACATTTGATGAAATTAGTTTGTATGGGCCAATTTATCTCCACAACTTTCTTAATAAAAATACAAAATATTATATTGATAGATAAAGTCAAGCAAAAATTATGAATTTACAAAAAAAAACAGCCCAAAAAATGGTGACTTTTGACTTTGATCAATTTTTTCAGTACGAAGATGACATTTCCGGATATTTGCATGGAAGGAAATTTTAAGTTTCTGTATATGGAGAATCCAAATCCGTAAAAAAAAACGCAAAAAAAAATTTTGTGCCAAGGAGGAAATGGCCATGTTTGGTTCTTAGGCAAAGCGAGTCTTAGCGACGGGCACCTAATTCAATGTATTTTGTACAGAATTGTAACGATGGCAAAAAAAGATTCGAAAATTCGAAAACATTTTCGAATTTTCGAATTTTTTTGGAATTTTCGAATTTTTATTTTACCCCTAGAAAAAACACTTAAAATCGATTTATTTTGAAAAAAATTCGAAAATTCAAAAATTCAAAAATTCGAAAATAGTTTTCGAATTTTTCAGGGAATTCAGGGCAAAAATGCACTCTTAAGTTCAACGTGTTAAAAAAATTGACATTTGATACGCGACGCGTATGAAAAATCGAAACGTTAAGCAGCGTTTACACTTTTACATGTGCTGACACAAAATTTTCTGACTTTCATGTCATGAAAATTTAATATTTGTTGTGTCTGACAAGTGTTTTTTGGAAGGCACTCAGCCCCAGCGAAAATGGTGCCGCATTGTGCCTACACACACTAGTCTTCTCCATGACTTCAGTGCAAACTAGTGATGTAAAAGCACCATGGCGTGGGTGCCTGGCGCTAGCGCCAAAGCAAAAAGCACCATGGCGCTTTTTGGCGCTTGGCACTTTTTTTGCTGTGGCGCCATCGGCACTTGGCGCCATGCCCATGAAAAGCGCCATGTCACTTTTGGCGCTTGGCACTATTTTTGACAGGTGCCAGGAACAAAATGTCTGGCGCTGGCGCTTGGTGCTAGCGCCAAAGCAAAAAGAGCCACAGCGCTTCTGGCGCTTGGCACCATTTTGCTCTGGCGCCATTGACACTTGGCGCTAAGGGTCGGAAAAGCGCCATAGCGCTTTTGGCGCTTGGCACCAGCGTTCTGGCGCTTTTCACATCACTAGTGAAAACTGAAATTTTTTCAAATGAAAATTAATCATCACAGTGGGATGATTCAATTTTATTTTATTTTTGATCAAAGAAAGTTGAAATAAAAAAATTTGTAAACTAAAACACACATAGTATACAATAGCACACAGTAACCTGAATGTCATCAATCATCATGTTGTCATTTCAGTTTTCACCCAAGTCGCGGTGAAAACTAGTGTGTTTAGGGCCAATGTGCAAACACACAATGCAGCACACTGGTCCCCATAACTCCTTCCTTCCACCATTTTTATGCTAAATTATGGTGAAAATAAGGTTAAAAAGTGATCAAAACATTAAAACGTCCAAATTCTGTGTTTTAAGCTTCAGATTCAATATTTTTCAAAAAAATTCGAAAATTATTTTAAAAAATTCGAAAAATAGCCTAAAAAATATGAAAATTGCCAAAAAAGATTTGAAAATTCGAAAATTAAATTCGAAATTCGAAAATTATTTCGGAGAAAAATTCGAAAATTCGAAAATTCATTTCAGAAAAAACACTTAAAAATTTAAACACTTTTTTCCCGACTGTTTGCCATCGTTACAGAATTGACAGTACAAGAACCGATTTACTTATAAAATATCAGTGTGATGGAAAAATGTGGGAAATTTGGCTTACATGTGCACCGGGTTTACATGCGCACTGGCACAGACCCATTGTGCACATGGGTGCCAAATTTCAGCCCCCTTCACACGCACATGTGACCAGTGAAAAAATCATGCCACCTTCCAGGGGAAGCAGTGTTTGAAAGATAAGTACAGATGAAAAACTTTTGTTTCTGATTTTGTTTTTGAACTGTTTTTGTTTTTGAACCTGCTGTCGGTAAACACATTTTACAACAATGCTTCCGGCTAACGCAAAACTGCAAAACCGCAGCTGCGCCTGGCAAAACCTTCAAACTGCACGCGAAAAATGAGCACGCAACCAACGGTGACCTGCTATCCGCACATTCGAAATCGTCAGTCAGAAAATGCGCACACGAATGCTTGACTGATAAGCGATGTTTCGTCTTTGATTTCGATCTGCAGTCGGGGAAGTGCAGACTGTTCGAGAACATGTCCGGCACCGCCCAGAAAATGGGAACGAATGTCTATGTCAGACCGATCATTGAAGCATCCGGTGAGTTACGGGTAACGATGGCAAACCCTCCGAAAAAAGTATTTAAATCTTAAAGTGTTTTTTTCCAATATAAATTTTCGAATTTTTGAATTTTTCCTCAAATAATTTTTGAATTTCGAATTTAATTTTCGAATTTTCAAATTTTAGAATCTTTTTGGGCAATTTTTGAATTTTTTTGGGTAATTTTCGAATTTTCACATACTTTTCAAATTTTTTGGAAAAATATTGTATTAAGAGCTTTTTTAAGCTGTTAAGTAGTTATGTTGAAATAGTTATGGCTGCTCGGTGCATTCCTGTGCATTCTTCCATGTGACCGGGTCTGCCCATAGCCGGAATTGTGGGTGGCTGTTATGGGGGGGGGGGGGGTCCACCAGACTTTTGTGTCATTCCATTCTGTTGTACATTTGCTGATTATGTAATTGCAAAAATTTTATGCAATTTGACCCTGTATTTATGTGATTTTCATCTATATATTTACCATTAATTGTTGAATAAGTCCCCCTCGAATAAGTCCCCTCAAAATTCACTGACAAAAAATACCCCCCCCAGAAAAATTTATTTCACACGTTGAAATACTGTGTCAACTTGGCATAATGAATTTATACATCACTAATCCAACCTCAAAAATGGAATCTACAGGTTGTGCAGATCATTTTAAGTATCGGCCAGGTTTTAAGTAACAGTCCAAATCGGCCAAGAAATGGCCGAGTTATTAAGCTAATGTCAACTAGCCAGATCAGTAATGTAAAGTCAACACCTTTTTATCGACCCCCCTTCTTGGGATTGGAGGACGATTCAAGGAAGCAAAACAATTTGGTTGACACGCAACATAATGGGGTGACACAAACTCTGGTGCACCCACCCCTTCCCCGATTCCAGCTATGGGTCTGCCACAGATGTCATTTCAGTGTTCATTGACGTTTTTTTTTCGTTTAGATAGACTTTTTCAGATGCACCGCGTATCAATTATCGATCGATTTAGCACATAGAACCGAAGAATGTGTTTTATGTCCTTGAATTCCCTGAAAAATTCGAAAACTATTTTCGAATTTTTGAATTTTTGAATTTTTTCAAAAAAAATCGATTTTTAAGTGTTTTTTCCAGTGGCGGAATAAAAATTCGAAAATTCCGAAAAAAATTCGAAAATTCGAAAATATTTTCGAATTTTCGAATCTTTTTTTTGCCATCGTTAACGTTTCCACAACATCCTATAATTGAGCGCGAATAATCTGCACAGAATTCCATACAAGATGCAGGGAGGGGGCGGCCAGCACCGCCTCCAGCACAATCATCCACCAGGTGCCAGTCCCAGGTCCTGGAAAATGTCATGCAATTTGTTAAAAGTCATGCAAAGTGTCAACAGTCATGTAAAATGAGTTACCATTTTGCAGGACATTTAACATTTTGCATGACATTTGACATTACATTTACATGGCCTTTTACAGGGTCCTGGACTGCCCCAGGGAAGTTGCTACGCCCTGTTCTTGTTCAGCACAGGCGCCACAATAGAAACCAAAATCAACCATTGCAAGAGCCTCGGCGGAAGGCTGGCTTACATTAGAAGCAAATCCATGTTCGAACGACTCAAATACATCGAGGTAAATGATTATCACCTACGCAGCTTAAAATGGTCGACAAAAAATAGAACGTTAAGCGTTGTCTGGGACACCAAAAAATTGAAGATGAATTGAAAAAGTGAATTTGTTTGGGACACCAAAAAAGCCAAAAAAATTGTTGCACATAGTTGCATATAATTGTTACATGCCACTCGCCATTGATGCAAGTAGGGGGTGTCTACCATATACCCACTAAGTATCAGCTTTCTACCAGACTACCATTCCCACAGCCACAGATATTGCATCCAAAGTAGTGATGGAAAAGCGCCAGAAAAAAGGGCGCCATGCGCCAATGGCGCCATGGCGCCATTCAGAAAGTGGGCGCCAAGCGCCAAGGGCGCCACAGAAAAAGGGCGCCAGGCGCCAAGGGCGCCATGGCGCCATTCCGAAAGCGGGCGCCAGGCGCCACGGAAAGAGGGCGCCAAGCGCCAAGGGCGCCATGGCGCCATTTGAAAAATAGGGCGCCAGGCGCCAAGGGCGCCAGGGTAAATAAGTGCATACAACACCCTGCGTGTGCTAAAAGTGTTTCTACAGCACCCTAGTACATGCATTCACTACTTAATTTGCATTCTCCAGGGTGTATTGAACAAAGGCAACACTAGCAACAAAAAATTTTGAGTAAAATTCATATGACAATTCAAACACAATGGATATTGTCATTTGACAACAATCCATTCACTTCAAATTGACTTTTCCAATCATGTTTCCTCGAAATGGACAAAAAAACGGAATTGCAACGATTTGAATCCGTTGATTTATGATTTTACAAGTTCAACGTTCCATCATTCTCGTCTTCTGATCTGTCAGACACATCTGATGAACCGTTGCACAAACGATTTATACCCACTCACACCACTTCGTCCATTTTTCTGGTGAATTCAGATCATCCATGAATGCGTTTTTCATCTTTTTTACCATTTATACAGCTCTCACCTTGAAACCCTGCTGGCGCCTTTTTGGCGCCCTTTAAAAGCAGGGCGCCAGGCGCCAAGGGCGCCACGGAAAAAGGGCGCCAAGCGCCAAGGGCGCCATGGCGCCTTTCAGAATGTGGGCGCCAGGCGCCAAGGGCGCCACAGAAAAAGGGCGCCAAGCGCCAATGGCGCCATGGCGCGGCGCCCTTTGGCGCCCTCAAATGGCGCCAGCGCCATGGCGCCATTCCATCACTAATCCAAAGTGAGATAAAAAATGGGTGGCGGACGAACTTGGAAGGCAAGGTTTTTAGATAAAAACGGCTGAGCTTTGCTAAACAAAAAATGAAACAGTTATCATTTGCAGAAAAATAAATGTGCAAAAATCAATTTGCACGCTCCACCGGGTACTCATCAATTTCACTACCAAGATGAAAGTGGTAACTACCACCCAACTTATGTATCGCCCAGCATCTGGTTCAGCTATGAGCCAAACCGCTACCAGCCTGGCTGGCTGTGTACAATTAACAGTGGTTATGAAGGAATTGTAGACAATATCAATGGCTATTATTATGGATCACTATGCGAATTTGGTTGGACCCACCATTTACAACCATAGTTGTTAAAACGTATTTACGTTTACTCGATAAATACGTATACTCGCGTACTGCGTAAACACGTTTACGTTTCCCCCGAAAAAAACACCAGTACTCACATACTCGCGTAGTTTTTGAAAGTACGCGAGTACAGAAAACATATTTTAAGGGGACAGAAAAAGTGATTTTGCCTGACAGAAAGTGACAAACATAAAACATTTTCCTAACGAATACTTATCCGGGAAGAAAACACATCTTCAATGTATTTCAGAGTAAAAATTGGATAAAGCACCAACTTTTCCGTTTTTTTTGTGTGAGAAAAATCCTCACTTTTACGTTTTCTGTGAGTAAAAAATATCCATTTTTACGTGTTACCTGGAAAAATACTCATTTTTACGCTTTCTCTGGAAGAAAAGTATTTTACTCACTTTTTACGCAGGGTAAAAGTAAAAAAATACTTAACGTTTTCTGTACTCATTTGTGAATAAAATAAAAATACTTTACGTTTGCGTTTACTTTAAAAAAATTTTCAGTACTTTTAACAACTCTGCAGTTACAACAAGTCATTGTTTCTTCTTTTAACTTTTTTTGGCGGTGTCCTACTTTGCCATCGACTCACGGACAGACTCATGGACAACATTTTAGTTTGACTCACTGATATTCCTTCGCCATCAATAAAAACCTTTCAAAAATGTTTAAAGTTATTTACTGCAATTCATGCCAAAAACTTCACTCACAATAATTATGTATAAAAAAGATTGTGACAAAAATAATATACCTAATTATAAAAAATACCGCAGAAAATCCGAATTATGACCCGCACTGGAAAGTTGTGACAAATGATCTGCGATACGAAGACCAACACATCCTCAGCGAGCTCGCTGGCATCCCCAATGCAAAAGTGTGCGGATTTTTCTGCAAAAAGCGCATAGACTGTGCCAGCATCGCCTACAACCCTTCATCTAAGGTTATATTTAGATGCATGCTAAATTTGTGAAAATTCAACTTTTTTGTGACAAAACGTCAACCGACAAATTGGTGCCCAGGAATGTCGGCTGCAGCGTTTCGAGTTCAGCGAGTCTGGCCGTGACAGTGGCCACCCGGCTGCAATCAACCCCAGCGTGCACAAGGTCGCCGCCCCGGGATTCATTTGGTACGAGGACGCCAACTGATTAATATTAGGGTGTAAACTAATTAGTGATGATTTTTTTGTGATTTCATACATATGTACAATCATGAGCCCCATTCTGTCGTACATTGGCCGATCTCGATGACGTTCGAGTATGTTGGGGTTTGGGGTCTGGGCTATGACGAATATTTGTGGTTTGGTTAAATAATCCCCCAGTCTCGAGATATGGGGGGTCTATAAAAAGGTGGTCATTTTGCACGGATGATCTGCACATTGACTTTGAAGCTTAATAACTTGGCCATTTCTGGGCCGATTCAGATCGTTCAACACTTAAAATGATCAGGACAACCTGCATATTCAATTTTTGTGGTTGGATTAGTGATGTCTAAGTTTCGTATTCCATTTGTCCCAGTTTTTGAAAATTTTACAAAAAATCCGAATCTTGGATGCAAGAAAGTAAAACAATGTGCACGCTAGAAGCATGCAGAGTGAACCTTGGGAGCTAGTGAAACAAATATGTTGAAAAAATGACGAAAGAAATAGAGGGGTGGTCTCCAATAGAAGGGCGTCTCCAATAAAAGGGCAGGTAAAAAAGTTGATTAAAAAAATAGAAGGGCGCACTTCTATTAGTAGAAATAAGGTATCCATATTTTACATTGGTCCGTTTGTATTTACATAAATATAAAGTGCGCATCGCATAAACCAGAGGCTCAAAGTTAGAGGGATTTAACTAAGCCGTGCGTGTTTTCGCTAATCATTCCATGCAATTTAGCATATCCAAGAATCAGTTTTTGCATTAGCGACATCTAGATTTAGAGTTTAGATTTCCAAGGCACAACGAGCCATTTCGCATTTTTATTTTATTAATAATGGCATCATTAATCATAATGATTTTTTGGAGTTTTTTCACAAAATATTTGTGAATATTAGGTACTAAAAATATCAGCTTCAGGTACTAAGGGACTGAATAGGTACGCAAAGTCTCCATACTTTCATTTTTTATTATAAAACCTTTGAAAATGACCCCTGGCCACCCCTAGGGGCAGGCCTGATACGCACATCTGCCCGATACGCACATTTGCCCGTTTTTTTGACTTGACGCTTTTTCAAGTGATTTTCAGATATGAGTAAAGTGAAAAAATGTTGCGCAATGACATTAGTGAACCTTTTTCACTTCACTCATATCTGAGAATAACTTGAAAATGTGTCAAGTGAAAAAAAAGTGAAAAATAGCCATTTTTTACTGTTTTTCACTTGACACATTTTCAAGTGATTTTCAGATATGAGTGAAGTGAAAAAAGTTCACTAATGTCATTGCGCAGCGTTTTTTGCTTCACTCATATCTGAAAATCACTTAAAAAAGTGTCAAGTGAAAAAGACGGGCAAATGTGCGTATCGGGCAGATGTGCGTATCAGTGCACCCCCCACCCCTACACCAGGGACCAGTCCCCAGTCCCACAAATGGACAAGCATTTACTTCATACCAGAGTTGTACAAATACTGGTATTTTTGAAAAACGTAAACGTAAACGTAAATACCTTTTCCAAATCAAAAGTATAAATACTAAAACGTAAGGTATTTTTAAAATACCGGGGAAAACGTAAAATAAAACGTAAACGTAAAAATGTCAAGAAGTGCCCCATATGAGCAGAGCTTCTGAAAAAACCATTGTTGTGACATTTTCAACAATGTATACATAATTTCCATCCACATTTTTCACTTACATTTCATAGCAAACACAAAATCTTATTTAAATGTTGGTCTATTTGTTTATTTAAATGTTGGTGCTGATGGCCATGCAGTTTAGCAAACACATGGATTAGCACACTTCTTCATAAAAAATTACATTACTGCAAAACTTCAGCAGGATATGAATAAAACTAAACAGTGAATGATTGTAAAATCCACAACAGAAATACATACACACATTCCACTTTTCTGCTTGTATTTAATGGTAACACATTTCTAGACACTGTTCATATTCCAAAATTGACACATTGATTACATTTACAATTCATTGGTTGCATTTATTTACAATATTTTCACTGTCAAGAACACAATTACACAACTTAATTGGCATTATTTAGGTGCAGTGGTATAACTATTTACACAAAATCAATATGTGACTGCGGTAATAGAGCACATTTTACAGACGCGTGGTTTCGTGTAGGTGGATTTTTACGTTTTCTCTGGTACCCGGGTAATTGTGCCAGGAAAACGTAACAAAACGTAATGGTATTTTTGGAAAACGTAAACGTAAACGTAAGTATAAATACCCGAATAACCGGGTATTTCGGGTAAACGTAAATACGTTTTTCCAACTCTGCTTCATACTTTTAACTTTGCTCTTGACCGAACTCTCAACCTTCAATTTGTCATTTTGCTTTAGTCTTAACTTTGGCTCTTTGCTTGTCAATTTGTAGGATTGGTACCAGAAACCTATCGGTTATGTATTCTTTTCTATAGTGTATCCAACTCTTATGCTTTTTTGCATCCAAAGCTTAGGGTTTTTTGTATCCAAATGTTGTCCTAGCAAGTGCTTTTGTTATTTGAAAGCTGCTGTTGTACGATTGCAGTTTCTTCTTATGATATGCCCCCGCAGCAACCCACCCCAGAATTTTTTTTAGCTATTTACCTATCTACCTTGGGTCAATTCTGCAAGTGGAGAAGTAAAAATAAACATTTCAGAAATGAGAAGTAAAAAGTTAATAGCTAAGTAAACTTTTCACTCCTCACTTCTAAAATTATTTCGCTTACTTTTTTCTTCCCACTTTCTCATTTTAAAACTTCGGTTTAAACTTTTAAATTCTCATTTCACTTCTAATTTCTCAAATGGTTTTTTACCCCCCCAGTTGTGGAATTGGCACCTGAACCCTACAAAGGCTTAACATTTTCAAGACACCCACATCTGCACCAAGTTGAGAATTGATGACATAACATAATATCTAGACATAATAGATAGGTAAAAAAACATAATAGATATTGTCCTCATCTTCAATACGATTTATCCGTGAAAGCGAGTGAATGCGATCAATCAGTCAAATGATGTACAGGTTTTCAAAAAGCTTTCGGTTGTCAGGCAACCAGAGTTAAAAGTACTGAACTTTTTCAAAGTAAACGTAAAGTATTTTTTTTTACTCACAGCTGAGTAAAGAAAACAAAGTAATTTTTTTATAATTTTACACTGCGTAAAACGTTAGTAAAATACTTTTCCCGGGAAAACGTAAAGCGAGTAATATTCTCACGGAAAACGTAAAATTGCGTATTTTCTCTCACAAAAAACTTAACAGTCACTATTTTTTCCTTCAATTTTTACTCTGGAATACATCAAATATGTGTTATTTCTCCTGATAAGTAGAGACTCATGCTATGCTACCGTATTACCTCGAATTATCCCCCCCTTTGAATTAACCCCTCCTCGAATTAACCCCCCCTCAAAATGGGCTGGAGAAATAATAAACCCCCCCTCGAAATACCTCCCCTTTGGAATGATGTACGTCATGTACATAATAAATACGTCATGTATGCAATGTACATGATGTATATTACTGTTAATTTGCATTGCAGCTACACATAGACTAGTTTGGGTAGCTATCTACGTTTTTATTTCCAAATATATCCTGTTGGACACATTTATTACCTGTTTTGGGTATGAAAATGCCTACTATTTACTACGATCCTTACGAAAATTTCTGACGAAATAATAAAACCCCCCTCGAATAAACCTTCCCCCCCCCTCGAATTACCCCCCCCCCCCTCAAATTTTGCTGGCGAAATAATAAACCCCCATGGGGGTATTTCGAGGTAATACGGTATTCACATCTAAACCTACCGTATTACCTCGAATTATCCCCCCCCTTGAATTAACCCCCCCCTCGAATTAACCCCCCCTCAAAATCGGCTGGGGAAATAATAAACCCCCCCCTCGAAATACCCCCCCCCTTCGGAATGATGTACGTCATGTACATAATAAATACGTCATGTATGCAATGTACATGATGTATATTACTGTTTATCTGTATTCCAGCTACACATGGACATGTTTGTGTAGCTAATCTACGTTTTTATGTCCAAATATATCCTGTTTGGACACATTTATTACCTGTTTTGGGCATGCAAATGCCTACTATTTACTACAATCCTTACGAAAATTTCTGACGAAATAATAAGACCCCCCCTCGAATAAACCCCCCCCTCGAATTAACCCCCCCTCAAATTTTGCTGGCGAAATAATAAACCCCCATGGGGGTATTTCGAGGTAATACGGTATATATTTTCGAGAGAACTGCGTGCAAAGGATGCCTAATGCAAAAGATAGGGGCACAATCACAGCCTCATTTTTTGCCCGATTCGTGTGTGTTTTTGCACACAATGCAGTCACTATTTATTAGTACAAAATGCCCTTTACAAACACGTTACAATCTTGACAAACAGGGTTAGTAGATGGCAAAGTTGCTTCCCAAGAATGCAATTGCACATGTATAGGGGGTGAACTTGAGTTTTTAGGGGCTGAGTTTTCAATTCAGGGTTGAGTTGATGGGTGTTTATAAATTAGGGTTGAGTTGACAGAAGTTTAAAAATAAGGGGCTGTTGACACAAGTTTACAAATTAGAGGCTGAGTTTATGGCCCAAAACAAATAGTGATTGTGGACAAGCTTTATCTTGCAACAATGAAAAAAACTGTTCATCTTCCCTTACGAACAAGTGGAGCCAGCCTAGGGGAAGACCTGGGATGTATGCTTCCCTCAGACAAAATCAGACAGTTAATTTTTACATATACAAATTATGCTAGCAATCTACCCGACTCACAATGGCTAAAGCAAGCTCTTGATGTTGACAGAAAACTAGCTGGAAATAGCAGACTAACACCAGATAATACCATGACATCTTTGTATACAGCCCAATGCAAACACTTGGGGTGGAATCACAAGTTGATTGCAGTTTGTACAAAAAGGGAAATAAAATGTAAACTCATGGAATATCGGCGAGACAAAAATGTCAACTGTGCAAAAGAGCACAAAATAGCACAGTATAGGAAGGTAGGTGAAAATGAAATGAATGTGAAAAGTTTACGATACAATGAACTAAATTGGTTTCATGCACACCACAATGGTTTGAGAGTATTTAAACAACAGTCACGAAAAATATGTACACACTGTAGTACATCAGTGGTAAAACTAAGAGGGGATTTAAATCATGTCCTCAGAATCTGTAAAGGTAATGAATCAGAAAGAGAAGCTATCTATAAAACAAAATGCTCGATACCCTGTAAATTTAGGGATTCACTTCTAGGTGGAGACCTGTGTCATGCACACAGAAAAGCATGTGACGAGATGATACGAGTGGGGATAAATCTTTTGGGATAATTGAAAAATGAAACTGTTTTACACCATTATGAGTAGAATGAAGGCTGGTCAATGACCCCAGTCAATGTCTACTTGCAAGCTCAGATTGCAGCTCTGAAGTAATGTGTCAGAAAGGTATGATTTGAGTACAGTTTTTCAATGGGATACAATGTACCCACTGCATGTTATGTTAAATATATTTATGTCCAGGAACAATAAACAAATGTTTATGAAATTTTTTTATCAACACTGGATGGACGAGCCTCCATGGCAAAGTCCGCGTCGTTAGACAATCCCTGTGAAACATAATAATAATAATAATGGGAGTTGAGTTGATGGGTGTTTGCCAAATTTGGGGCTGAGTTTATGGGAGTTAACAATAACATTACCATAATCCTTCAGTGAGGCCCCCGGGGCTAAAAAATATAAATTGTGATATGATGCATTTGTGGGTTACTGATTACAATGATTTGAAATATGCACTCCATTCTGACAGTACATTACCATAACCCTGAAATTGAATCCCTGGGGCCAAAACTTTCAAATTGTGAAATGATGCATTGTGGGTTTCTAATTGCACTGATTTGATATATAATGCACTCCATTTTGACACTACATAACCCTGAAAACTACATAACCATAACCCTGAAAATGAACCTCTGGAACCAAAAACTTTCAATTTGTGAAATCATTCATTCTTGGGTTTCTGATTGCACTGATGAGTTGATGGGTGTTTGCCAAATTAGGGGCTGAGTTTATGGGAGTTAACAATAACATTACCATAATCCTTCAGTGAGGCCCCCGGGGCTAAAAAATTTAAATTGTGATATGATGCATTTGTGGGTTACTGATTACAATGATTTGAAATATGCACTCCATTCTGACAGTACATTACCATAACCCTGAAATTGAATCCCTGGGGCCAACTTTCAAATTGTGAAATGATGCATTGTGGGTTTCTAATTGCACTGATTTAAAATATGCACTTCATTTTGACACTACATTACCATAACCCTAAAAATGAACCCCCTGGGCCAAAAACTTTCAAATCATAAAATGATGGATTTGTGGGTTTCTGAGTGTAACGATTTCAAATATGCCCAGGGCTTCAAAAATTAGAAATTGTGAAATGATTCAATGTGGGTTTCTGATTACACTGATTTGAAATATGCACTCCATTTTGACACTACATAACCCTGAAAACTACATAACCATAACCCTGAAAATGAACCTCTGGAGCCAAAAACTTTCAATTTGTGAAATCATTCATTTTTGGGTTTCTGATTGCACTCATTTGAAATATGCATTTCATTTTGACACTACATTACCATAACCCTAAAAATGAACCCCCTGGGCTGAAAACTTTCAAATCATAAAATGATGCATTTGTGGGTTTCTGATTGTAGCAATTTCAAATATGCACTCCATTTTGACACTAAATTACAAAAACCCTGAAATTGAACCTCTAGACCCAAAAATTTCAAATTGTGAAATGATACATTTTGCAGGTTTCTAATTGCACTGATTCGAAATGACTCAATTTCAACTCTACATTACTGTAAGCCTTAAATTGAAAATTGAAAATAAATTAGAAATTGTGAAATGATGCATTTCTGGCTTTTTGATTGCCTTGATTTGAAAAATGCACTTCATTTTGACACTACATTACCATAACCCTGAAAATGAACCCCCAGGGCTAAAAATTTTCAAATCATAAAATGATGTGTTTGTGGGTTTCTGATTGGAGCGATTTCAAATATACACTCAATTTTTACACCACATTACTAAAACCCTGATAATGAACCCCTGGGCCCAAAAACTTTCAATTTGTGAAATGATGCATTTGTGGGTTTTTTATTGCAGTGATTTGAGATGTGCACTCCATTTCTACTCTACATAACAATAACCTTTAAGTCTAACCCCTGGGGCTAAAAAACTTTCAATTTGTGAAATCATTCATTCTTGGGTTTCTGATTGCACTGATGAGTTGATGGGTGTTTGCCAAATTAGGGGCTGAGTTTATGGGAGTTAACAATAACATTACCATAATCCTTCAGTGAGGCCCACGGGGCTAAAAAATATAAATTGTGATATGATGCATTTGTGGGTTACTGATTACAATGATTTGAAATATGCACTCCATTCTGACAGTACATTACCATAACCCTGAAATTGAATCCCTGGGGCCAAAACTTTCAAATTGTGAAATGATGCATTGTGGGTTTCTAATTGCACTGATTTAAAATATGCACTTCATTTTGACACTACATTACCATAACCCTAAAAATGAACCCCCTGGGCCAAAAACTTTCAAATCATAAAATGATGGATTTGTGGGTTTCTGAGTGTAACGATTTCAAATATGCCCAGGGCTTCAAAAATTAGAAATTGTGAAATGATTCAATGTGGGTTTCTGATTACACTTATTTGAAATATGCACTCCATTTTGACACTACATAACCCTGAAAACTACATAACCATAACCCTGAAAATGAACCTCTGGAGCCAAAAACTTTCAATTTGTGAAATCATTCATTTTTGGGTTTCTGATTGCACTCATTTGAAATATGCATTTCATTTTGACACTACATTACCATAACCCTAAAAATGAACCCCCTGGGCTGAAAACTTTCAAATCATAAAATGATGCATTTGTGGGTTTCTGATTGTAGCAATTTCTAATATGCACTCCATTTTGACACTAAATTACTAAAACCCTTAAATTGAACCTCTAGACCCAAAAATTTCAAATTGTGAAATGATGCATTTTGCAGGTTTCTAATTGCACTGATTCGAAATGACTCAATTTCAACTCTACATTACTGTAAGCCTTAAATTGAAAATTGAAAATAAATTAGAAATTGTGAAATGATGCATTTCTGGCTTTTTGATTGCCTTGATTTGAAAAATGCACTTCATTTTGACACTACATTACCATAACCCTGAAAATGAACCCCCAGTGCTAAAAATTTTCAAATCATAAAATGATGTGTTTGTGGGTTTCTGATTGGAGCGATTTCAAATATACACTCAATTTTTACACCACATTACTAAAACCCTGATAATGAACCCCTGGGCCCAAAAACTTTCAATTTGTGAAATGATGCATTTGTGGGTTTTTTATTGCAGTGATTTGAGATGTGCACTCCATTTCTACTCTACATAACAATAACCTTTAAGTCTAACCCCTGGGGCTAAAAAATTGAAGATTGTGAATTGTGGATTGATGCTAGCGAATGCATTTGATGCATTTGTGGATTGATGCTAGCGATTATTTCAAATATTCATTCTATTTTGACACTACATTACCATAAACCTGAAAATGAGTTTACAGGTGTTTCCAAATTAGGGACTGTGTTTATGGGAGTTTCCAAATTAGGGGCTGAGTCTATGGGAGTTTCCAAATTAGGGGCTGAGTTTACAGGAGTTTCCAAACTAGGGGCTGTGTTTACAGGATTTAGAAGGGGTCCCCATGGGGTGCCATTTTTGGGGGGTCTCCAGGGGGTGCCATTTTTTGGAGGCACATATGGGGGTGCCATTTCAAGGGGGTCCCCATGGGATGCCATTTTTTGGGTGGTCCCCAGCGGTGCCGTTTTTTGTTGGTCCTTAGGGGGGTGCTATATTTTTTTGTGGGGGGGGGTCCATAGGGGGTGCCATTTTGGGGGGGGGGGGGTCCCCAGGGGGTGCCATTTTTGGAGAGTCCCCAGGGGGAGCCAACTTTGGGAGGGTCCCCAGGGTGTGCCATTTTTGTGGCGGTTCCTAGGGGGTGCCATGTTTGGGGGGTCCCCAGGGGGTGCCATTTTTGGGGGGTCCCTAGGGGGTGCTATTTTTGGGAGGTCCCTAAGGGGTGCCATTTTTTGGTGGTCCTCAGGGGGTGCCATATTTGTGGGGCCCTAGGGGGTCCCATTTTTGGGCAGTTCCCAGGGGGTGCCACTTTTGGGGGGTTCCCTGGGTGATGCCATTTGGAGGGGGGTCCCCACTGGGGTGTCAGTTTTTGCAAGCCTCTGAGTAGTGGGTACCTATAGCAGGATTCTCTCCAACCTTCAGTTGGGTTTTGTGGTTCTCTACAATTAATACCACAAGGATTTACAAACACAAAAAGAACAGCAAAGCACAAATGTAACCAATTTAAGATAACAACAAAGTTTGACACCTTGCAAAAACCACACTATCATATCACAAAACCTATACCAGTCAAAATGCACACTGCCCAACCATTTTACAGAAGTTTACAAAAAATCCATTCCAAAACATTGCATCTTTGGTATTGGTCTTGTTATTGTTGGTACATTACATACCGCATTTCAAAACACATGCCTAGCATGTGGGCAAACTTAACTAAACTATCATATTTCCTCCAATGGTATTAATTGTAGAGAACCACAAAACCCGACTGAAGGTCGGAGAGAATCCTGCTAGTATATTTACAAAAATAGCATGACTAGTATGTGCAAATAATATGATACACATGCATTTATGTGTCGTGTTGAGCGCTTTCTCTGAATTGTCAAATATTTGTGGGAAATTGATCAAATTTTTACATTTTCTGGTACCTGGGTATTTTCAGTAGGAATACATAACAAAACGTAAAGGTATTTTTGAAAAACGTTAGCTAAACGTAAATAAAAATACCGAAATACCCAGGTATTTCGGGTAAACGTAAATACGGTTTTGCAACACTGCTTTCTATGTCCACTTAAAATAAATTTTCGGTACTAAAGTACGCGAGTAAGCGAGTACTGGTTATTTTTGGGGAGGAAACGTAAACGTATTTACGCAGTACAGGTATGATTGTGGTAGCTGTATAGTTTCGAATTTTTGATTGTACCAGTGTACCTTGTAGTGAGCATATGTAAATTGAACTAAAATCGAGTTGAGACCGAAACGAGTTGACATCCAGTGTGTGGCACCAATGAACCATAATCGGCTTCCAACATTTTGGTCGCAAACTAGTGTGTAGAGCGACAATGGCCCTACACACACTACTTTTTACCGTGACTTCTATGAAAACTGAAATGGCAACATAGCGGCGACATTCAGCCGAGAGTGCTACATGAAACATACAAGCCCGTGAAACATGTTGTATCATTCATTACACAAGCCCATGCGCCCATGAAACAGTTTGTATCTTGACACATGCCCATGCGCCCATGAAACATGCCAGTGTGCCCATGAAACATAAATACATGCATGTGGTGTTATACCAATGTATGTGGGCATGTTACATCTAGGTATTTCTTCTGTGAATATAATGAACCATTTTCAACGCTGTTAGTTAAGCGTGCACGAGCAAAAATTGTTAGATTGTGTAAATTGTGTCAAAATTAGTTGATTCAAAAACCAGTTTCATTCATCAGTTAATTGTGCAGTTAATTGTGCATTGTGCAGTTAATTCAATTGCAAGTACAATTCCTCCTCTTGGATAATCTCCTCCCCCCCCCCAAAGAAAGTCTGACAAAAAAATTGTTCTTCCCCTTCATAAATTCCCCCTCATATAGTTCCTCAAAAAGTATCTATGATGTTAATACACTTGAAACCTTATTTATCACTGTTGAAAAATTAAGACAAAATACAATGTTTAATAATGGTTAAAATGAGTAATCTACTCTGATTACCAGTACACACATTGCAGCACTTATGCATTGCTATAACACCGCGTGCGTGTATGTTTCATGGGCACACTGGCATGTTTCATGGGCGCATGGGCATGTGTAAAGATACAAACTGTTTCATGGGCGCATAGGCATGCGTAAAGATACAACATGTTTCATGGGCTTGTATGTTTCATGGGATCCTCACCTCTGGCTCCACCCAAATATAATTAACATAATTATTTACTGAACATTTCAAAACAACATTAAAATCACTGCAATACAACATTATCGCAGATGATCACCAAAGACATCCATCACAGTTCCCACGTTTCTTGCAGATCACCCTGATCTGCATATTAATTTTACCTTAATGGCAATGATGTTGATGAAAGTGTTGAATACTATCAGCACATTGCTAACACTGCTAAAGTATTTCTTACAGGCTTAAGCTAGGCTAGGCTTACACTAGCCAAAGTTTCATGACCACAACTTAAAGCAGCGTTGAGCTAGAGCACCATGTGTATTTACATCAGTACAAAATGACCGAAATCGTAACACCCAGAGTTTCGCAGTGGGTGGAGCTAGAAGGTGAACTTTTGGGTGAAAACTCAAAACACCTGATATATTAACGTGTTAAAATTTTATGACTGTAGCTTACCCCTAGCGCGAATGGCTAGCACTGTCCAGGGACTTTTCAGCCCGACCATGGATGCAAAGTTTCAGGTTATTTCTTCTTGTTGTTCATAAGTTACAGGCAACGATGGAAAAAACACAGGAATTAAACACAGAAACTCATTGAGTTTTTGTTTTACACAGAAACACGGAAACTCAAATTTTTTGAAAAACTCAAAACTCAAATGATGTTTTTTATTGGAGAACACATAAACAGAGAAACACACAAACACAGAAACACAGAAACACACAAACACAGAAAAGTTGTTTGAGTTTTTTCATTGTATTTGAGGAATATTGTCCTGTGTTTATCTGAACAAAAAAAAAAATGTGCACAAGTGCATATCAACAGATAACAAAGGGTCCAAATTTAATAACAAGTGACAAAATACAACCTAAGTAACAAAATGGCACCTGGTCATTCTGACAATGATTCAAATTGTGATTGACACAGACTAATTGACAAAGACACTTGCACCCACCAACTCACACCAAAGCTCCCAAAAGCATTACCTGGTCACTTGTAAGGTATGATTTACAACACTAATGGGTCAAAAGATGAGTTAGTCAAGTGAAACCAGTATATAAAATGTCATAAAAAATGCCAAATGTTACAAATTTAATTTGATTTTAAATATAGATACCAAAAGTGTAAGGTATTTTTAAAATACCCAGGAAAGTGTAAAAAAAGTGTAAGTTTGAAAAAATTTTTAGAAAGAGCTCTCACTGTTGAGCATTAGAAAACACCACTGTTTTCACCTTTAGATCCATTTATCTATCATTTTCGTTTTCACATTTTACTGCCACTTATGAAACATTTCAGACTGTAACAAATTTAGTGGTATGAAGTTTCCTAATAATGGCACTTTTTCAGTGTTGATATTTTACTGATTATGTCAGATATTTTACGTTTTTACTAATTTTACTACTTTCCGTTTTTACCACAAAAATACGCCACTCGTCGAGTTTTGCCGCGGCGGAGAATTGCAAATTCCGGTCCCTTTGCGCTTCCACTTGCGTGCTTAATTAAATAAATAATTGGTTTTTATGGTACGGGGATGTTCACACGCAAATCAGGAACGGCGCCAGTACCCCTTGGGGTCCTGACAGTTCCTGAGGACGGACACGGCAACTTACCACTCCCTTTCGTAACTGCTGCCAGCGGTTTTACTTCGATTAATTGTTAAAAGCCGTAAGTAATGCAAAGCCGAAATTAATAAAATTCAAATTAAAATTCAAGCAGTTAGTATGCTTCAGGGGGACCAAGTTGGGTTCACGGGAAACTTTATTTTAGCGATGTAGTCAGAGTCAGTTTCACAATAGCTCAAGTGAGTCGTATAGCCTCTAGTGGGTGAAAAGATGTAAAATCAGCGCGTTTTATAATCACCAAAAACCTACCATAATCGAAATGAATACTAAATCAGAGACACAACAATTAACCGTAATAAGCGAATTAATAAGGCAAATTCAATGATCACTGGAAAACCGTAAACATAGCGTACGAGGCACAAGTAAATTAATTCAATGCGGGAAAAATAGTTAATTAAACGAACGGGTGCAAACGTAATTTAAATCAAGCGTAAAGTAACTGTGGTTATCACTGACGTAATTAAAATGCAATTCATCTCAAAGGTGAGTGTCGTAAACTGGGTTCTATTCAGAGGTTACGGTACAAATCAGAGCAGGTGGTGTGACACGTGTTATCAACCTGCGCCCCTTTAGGTGAAAAATATTTTTATAGCGCGCCCGACCAAGGCCACAGAAAGAACGCTCATTTGCGGGGTTTGTTCAAGGTTGTTGCATTGCCGGGTAAGGGTTGGAACTTTGGGACTAAACACACGCCACAAAACACTAGCACTTGTGAGTTCACCAATCACCCTGGGTGATGGGAATAATTAATTGGCACTACTGTGCTCTTCACTATAAACTGTGCTCTGCATGTGTCTTGCAGTCGCATGCCGACAATAATTGCCGTTTGCCACTTTTCCACCCATTACCTAGTCCTAAGTAAAAAGCACTTGGTCGGGGAATTTTCTGAATGTTATCTATCGGGGCGTCTGAGCATTTAACAGAGTCAACACCTGTTAGCTTAACTAGAAACATAAAGCCTTTCTAACCCATTCCCAGACACTGCACCCTTTTGACCAAAAATGTGAACTTGATAAAACCTAAAAATTATAACGCTCGAAAGTACATATTGGGAAATGCAAAAGAAAAACGGAAGTATTCACTTAATTAACTCAAAATGCGGGTAACCTAATTAGCTTAATTAATGAATCACTAAAATAAAAATTAAAAATTAGCGTCACACGGGAAATAATTAAATAATTAACGGAAAAGAACCAATTAATAAATTCATGGCCGCAGTAGTGTCCATTCGGGCGTACCGTCCTGGGGCTGCGGCTTCGTTGGCGGATTTGCAGTGCACAGCGAACCGCACGTTCACTGTGACTTCCCTGTGCACCGCGGGTCGTCATTCGGTCGCACATGGTCGTTCTCGAGTCGTCAGAGTGTCTGCGCAAAGTTGTCGTTACGTTTTTACGCATGATTAGTTAGCCATATTTCTACCTACAATTAAGCAATGTGATACACACTGTTTGAATGCAAGAATGTACATGCAGCAAATATCAATGCAAAAGCCAGTCGACTTTGTGTCCAGCTGGTGAATTTCCATTTATTTTGTCATTTTTACAAAAGTATGATGAAACTGTAGAATACCATTGAGTACTGTTCAAAGGTCAGAGATAGTGCTAGTTTGCACATTTGCCATATTTTCTACATTCAATGCATAAATGCATATGTGCACTGTGCAGTTATTTTTTGTACATGAACCTGTTTTATGCTTTCTCAAAAGCATAAAACAGGGCCATCTGAAAGAAAAAATGCACTTTCTGTACCTGGGTTTTTTGCCCAGAAAAGTGTAAAAAGTGTACGGGTATTTTATAAAAGTGTAAGTGTAAGTGTAAATATAAATACCCATTTACCCGGGTATTTCGGGTAAGTGTAAATACACTTTCACAACTCTGGTTAACACTTCCAGATTTTGTCACTGGGCGCAAATTTTCTCTCTTTGATACTGATAGAAAGAACGAAGGATACCGTATTTCTTCGATTTTATTGACTGTTCATTTACATTGGCTTGCTCGTTTACTTTGACGGGTCTGTGGGGCATCCGAAAAATACATTGCCATGTTCAAATACATTGGCGTATGAAATATCGATGTTACATTATCAAACTGTTCCCTTTACGTTTGCTGCTCTAAGAGTCTCAAAACTATACGGCTGCGAAAATTTACCTTATTTTTGATGAATGCAAAGTAGAGTTTTCATCAAACATATTTATATTTACTTTACAAATGGACATGAGAAAAGACTCTGAAATATATTTTGCCATGTTCATTCACTTTGCCGTGCTCGTTTACATTGCCCCCCAAAATAGCTTATGAAACAATACATTGGCGGTCAATAAAATCGAAGAAATACGGTAGGTGGATAGGGTAGTCCTAGATGTAGATAGTGATAGAAAGGCGCCTGGAGCTAGCGCCAAAGCAAAAAGCGCCATGGCGCTTTTGGCGCTTGGCGCTAAAACGCTGTGGCGCCATTGGCGCTTGGCGCCGGGACCTGAAAAAGCGCCATGGCGCTCGTGACGCTTGGCGCCATTTTCTGGTGGCGCTATTGGCGCCTGGCGCCAGCGTTTTGAATGGCGCCAAAAAAGTGCCAATGGTGATTATATAAAGTTCTTATAATGCAATGAAATCGACACTCCAGGTGCCAGTTCCGCAAAATGAGAAGTGAGAAGTGAAACGGCAAAGGCGAAGTAAAAACGCAAAGGCGAAGTGAAATGGCAAGTGAATTGCCAAGTGAAATGGCAAAAGCGAAGAGATATTACTTTTTATTTTCAAAGGGGTGTTTTTATCCCAGCTCGAAACCACGGTGTTTCGAGGGGGTAGTTCGAGGAAATATGGTATATTGGAAGAAAATCATGTAAAGCTGAAAATCATGTATCACTTTCATTCTTCGGGAACCTTCTCAAAGCTGATATCGCAGAAACATCTTTAAAATCACTTGCAGCAAGGACATGCGACAGCGCAGTTCGTCTTCTCCACTGTGGACGAACGTTCGGGCAATGTCCAGCGGAGTTTGTGAAGTTCTTCGCGTTCCATGACGCATCCGCCAATTTTCTTGTCGCAGAATGCTTTTTTTCTGTGTTTTGTCAATATTGGTGCACACCGTAGTTTACCGGCTCAGTAAACTCGGTAAACTCATAGTTAAATCGACATTGAATGCATCTGAGTTTACCACAATGAGTTATTTTTTATCTTTGTCAACTGTAGTTGACGGATACCTCATTCTGGTAAACTCGAATGCATTCAATGTCGATTTATGAGTTTACCAAATCTGAGTTTACTGAGCCGGTAAAATATTGTCGGCCGCACCAATGAATGAAAGAAATTGTGTTTATGCATAGTTAGTAGGTGCCTAAATATAAGAAATTCATATAATACCTAATAAATATGTTTAAATGGCGTTGGACTCACCTGCTTTTAAGCTTGTTTTATCATCTAATGTGCATTTATGCACAGTATGGTTTTGTGCAAATTTTGTTTTGTATTGAAAATGGCTCGCGAAGGCGTAACAAACTTGCTCCACTTGTGTTTAAAGCCGCTCTTGCTTTCGTCCATGCAGCAGTACCACTCGACCGGCTCGCGGTATTTTTTGCAGTCGTCGTCATCTTCGCACTTCTTCCATACGCCTGCGTGTCGTTCAATCGTTCATAACGTTTATAACGTTGCCTCTTCGGTAACACGTACAAACGTTCCACTGCGAACCGACCTCCAATATTGTTCCCATCAAAAATGGCGTCGTTCTCGTTCAGGATTTTCACGCAACGCCTCTTGCCGTAGCGTTCGGGCACGCACACCTCGTTTTTTTTGCACTCGTTGTTGCAGCGACCTGCGCGCGTTTGTAGGGTTCGCGCCTAAATGGCGCCGCGCACAAAAGTACACCACACCGCCGATAATTGGGCAACTCATAAATCTGTTTTGCACACATTTGAGTTTACCAGAATGGGGAATCTGTCAACTGCTGTTGATGGCGAGGATTTTGGCGCCAAGCGCCAAAAGCGCCATTGCGCTTTTCCCAACTCCGGTGTTATGCTCCAATGGCGCCAAGCGCCAGAATCGCCATGGCGCTAATTGCTTTGGTGCTAGTGCCAAGCGCCAGCGCCAGGCGTTTTGTTCTTGGCGCCACACAAAAATAACGCAAAGCACCAAGAGCGCCATGGCGCTTTTCATAGGTGTAGCGCTAAGCGCCAATGGCGCCACGACAATATAGCACCAAGGGCCAACGCCATGGCGCTTTTCCATCACTACTCATGGGATACATTAGTAAATACAAGCATGTCTACAAACCAAAGGTGACCAACTGGATGTGCATTTGTATTTTAGACCGGCTTTTCTTTCCTTCTTAGTGGATCTGCACTTCTCTCCCAATGGACACATGTTGTGGTCGCAAGGTTCTTTTTCTGATATCGGGATGGAATCGATTAGCTCGTTAACAATAAAAACAAGTATACTCGGCGGACTTCACACTTAGTATGGAAACCTACCATAACCCACCTGAATAATGAACCAAAAATTTGACAGCTTTTTCATCATAAATATTTCGCTTTTACTATGGAATAATTAATCACGAAATATATCACAAGATTTTATTCATTAAATTATGGTAGGATTTTGCACATATTTATATACTTTGCGGCCCGCCGAGCATACAAGCAAACTTACCGTGTGCAGCAAGGCACAGGTCATTCGGACAGGTGGCTTTTCCCACATATCTGCACCTCCCTTCCGGCCTATGGATGCACCAGGCACTGTACTTACTGCACTTTTTGCCGCCGCAGGATCATGAAAAAAGTGATGCCGTTTTTTCGCGTTTTTTTACTGTGTGTTGATGGGGTAAAAATGAGACCGTGACCTACTGTAAGCGTCTGAAGGTGCTGCGAAAATTGCCAGTGCCAGCAGTGGAAGCAACGTTCGAAGCATGGCGGTAAACGGACCTGGCGTTATATTTTTTTAGGGAGACACTGTAAATGGTTGAAGCTGTATCAGAAACAATCAAAAATAAGATCAAAAATGTGGGCATGTTTGACAATCGGTGACAAAATCACATAAGCTTTTAAAATGTTATAAAAAGATTTTCTAGAAGCGTGATGTATGTGGGAATGGATTATCCTCTGCCCATTCTAGCAGCTTTATATCACTACATATCTTTTTACATTGAACAGACACATAAAATTCTGGGTGTCAATCATAAAATTTTATCTACTGGATAGATCTTAAAATACATTGTGTTGTTATAACGAGAAATTTTTTTAACTGGCTCAAATCATGCCACTGATCAATGCACAAATAGATCTGGGAATGCGGAGTAGTAATGAAAAATTGTGGCTGAAATCGGCACAAGTTTTGAAACACACTATATCCATCTTCGATCCCAGGATCCTAGATGGATATACCGTATTACCTCGAATTATCCCCCCCCTTGAATTAACCCCCCCCTCGAATTAACCCCCCCTCAAAATCGGCTGGGGAAATAATAAACCCCCCCCTCGAAATACCCCCCCCCCCTTCGGAATGATGTACGTCATGTACATAATAAATACGTCATGTATGCAATGTACATGATGTATATTACTGTTTATCTGTATTCCAGCTACACATGGACATGTTTGTGTAGCTAATCTACGTTTTTATGTCCAAATATATCCTGTTTGGACACATTTATTACCTGTTTTGGGCATGCAAATGCCTACTATTTACTACAATCCTTACGAAAATTTCTGACGAAATAATAAGACCCCCCCTCGAATAAACCCCCCCCTCGAATTAACCCCCCCTCAAATTTTGCTGGCGAAATAATAAACCCCCATGGGGGTATTTCGAGGTAATACGGTAGGTACTTACAACAAAATCGTTGTGGTAAGTTCAATTAGGTAACTACTAAATACATACGGTTCCAGTTCTATTTCTTTTCCACTCTTCCTTCATCATCTCTTATTCCGATTCTTTTTGAAATGTTGTCTTTAAAACATGGCTGAAAAATGGATGTCAACCCCTAGTCATGTTCACATCTGGCTGACAAAGGGTGTGTAATAAAATACACGAGAAAAACTGTCATTTTTCAGCAGCTTTAGAAAACCTTTGATTAGCTGTTATGTTTATCATCTGTGTAAATGACTCCCCTTTTTAAATGCCGTCTAACAATTTTTATTGTTTTTTTCCATTGTATTCATCAATGACTTTATTATGCTCGTTTTATTATAAAAAATTGTGGCTGAAATCGACACAAGCTTTATAACGCACTGAGATGGATACAAGGATCCTAGCTAGATATAGGTACTGCCTAGGGTGTCAAATTTCCGTTTCCGTTTTCCGTTTCCGCCTTTCCGCAGGTAAATTTTTTACTTTTCCGTTTTCCGGTAGCCGAAAAATTTTTACCTTTCCGTTTTCCATTTTCCGGCAGCCGAAATTTTTTTTCCTTTCCATTTTCCATTTTCTGGCAGCTGAAAATTTTTTACCTTTCCATTTCCGTTTTTCCGGGCCATTTTTCCGTTTTCCGGCTGAAAATTTTTTTAACTCTCCGTTTCCATTTTTCCAGGCCATTTTTCCATTTTCTGGCTCGATTTTAAGTTTATAGGCATTTTTCCATTGTTTTTCCAATCTGTATTTATCTTTTTTCCACTATGGTGTTTTTAACTACCAGGTTCTTCTGTCATTCATAATTTTTATCTGTATCCAAATCTGTAAAAAACACAAAGTAATTTTGGACACATACTTTTCAGTCCGCTGAGTATACTTTTTACTGTTCAGTTACATCAAAGTTCACTTTTGCTAAATTCTTATTGTTGTTGTAGTGTATTTTTGCTACCTTTTGATGATTTTTTGTTGGTTAAGTTAAGCTTAGTGTAGTTCATACAAGTGAAGTTACTGGCATGATCCATAGTTGCAGAATGTACAGTTACCACAATCAAAGCCAAACAGGCAAACCTGCATGCAGGTTTTCCTTCTGCAAATTTGTCTATTACCGTGCAAATTTTGCTTACCGTTTTCCATTTTCCGGCATTTCATTTTTCTGTTTTCCGGCTGACTATTTTTTTACCTTTCCGTTTTCCATTTTCCGCTGAGTGAAATTTTTTTACCTTTCCGTTTTCAATTTTCCGGCAGAATTTTTTTTTTTCCTTTCAGTTTTCCGTTTTCCGTAAAGTTAAAAATTTTTACCTTTCCGTTTTCCGTAAAAAAATTTTTTTGACACCCTAGTACTGCCTGCAGTTTTTCCGTTTTTTAGTCCATTTGAATGTTCAGCAGTTCCGCCAGTGCAACCACAAGTGTAAATATGGTAACTAGGTAGTATTTTTCATGTAAATCCATGGCAAATTTATTCCGAAGAATCTCGTGCATTTCTCTGGGTACAATAATTACCCTATTTGCATTCGATTCGTATGAAACATTCGATGCAAATTTAATTCATCGGCCCGGGCTGCTGTATCCTGTGTTTTGTCAACCAAAAAGTGCAAAAAATTAGATCTGATTGCGCCCGGGATCGAACCGGGGACCTCTCGCGTGTGAGGCGAGCGTGATAACCGCTACACCACGCAACCGATGAATGACCCGCATTTAAACCTCGTATTGAATTGCATTTGACCTTGCAGCTGCTTTGAAGAAATGTCACGTTCACTCTGAGCATACCCGCTTCATTTCAGCACTCCCTCATTTCATAACGACCGATTAATATCGTAGCTAAGTACATAATAATGTACCACAATTAGTGGGGCGGTGCGTTTCGGAAGTTCGCGGACCCGTCGATTTATATGATAAATTATGTGCGAACTGTTAAAAAAATGGCTCACAAAGTGCACCGCCTTCAACTATTTGTGATGCTGACAAAGTACCGTATTACCTCCAATATAAGGTATAACTTGTATTGGAGGTAATACGGTATTCCTGTTTAATATTATAAATACATATAGTCGGCGGACCGCATGCTATGCATTTTTCCTGAAGGAACCACTACATCATGACGTCATCATTTAAAAATAAAAACAATTCCAGCAAAAAAACAAACATGACAGGAAAAAACATTCCTCGCTTGTACGCGACTCCGCCTTTTTCTTTTTAAAAATATTTTTCTTATGTGAAAATGCATACATAAGGTACATCCGGTTCGCGCGTTATCGAGCAAGACATAGATAATTTTGGGCGCATACTTTGCGGTCCGCCGAGTATACCTCAACAATTAGTCATTATCAAAAATTGCTTCTGATTACGCTCTGAGTGGTTGACGCTATCTAGAATTTTACCGCATCCAAAATTGATTCAGGAAGGCTAAATATGACGCTCAGCATGCCCCCCAAATGCCAATGTGTATGGGGGGTCGGACAATCGAGGCTGGAATGTGCGATGCCCATTCCGCAAGTAGATAAGAGACGTTAATGTCAAGTTTATCGTGAATAACGATGGTAAAAAAAAATTCGAAAATTCAAAAACGTTTTCGAATTTTCGAATTTTTTTGAACTTTTCGAATTTTTAAGCACGAGGTTAAAAAATACATAAAAATCGATTTATTTTTTTAAAAATTCGAAAATTCATAAATTCTAAAAGTGTTTTCAAATTTTTTCAGCATTTTTGGATGAAAATTCATATTTCATGTAACAAAAACGTCAATTTTGCAAGAATCCATCCGTAGGTGCAGAACAAAACTGTGTGGATGATCCTGCTGTAACAGCTTTGACGCTGCAAAATGTAAAGGTGTATTTGAAGTTCACCAGAAAAATTCAAAAATGCAATAATTTTGTGGGAAAAAATTCGAAAAGTGTCCAAAAAAATTCGAAAATTCAAACTGTAAACAAAAACGTTTGAAAATTCGAAAACTAAATTCGAAAACTAATTTCAGAAAAAATTCGAAATTCGAAAAGTCATTTTAGACAAAAACACTTAACAATTTGAATGCTTTTTTCCAGAGGGTTTGCCATCATTAATCGTGAAGTAAAAGCGACATGGCGCTGGCGACATGGCGTAGAGCCCGCTTTTTGCACTCGCATTTTTCCGTGGCGCTATTGTGCCTACACACACTAGTTTTCACCGTGACTTCGTGGGAAAACTGAAATTTTTTAAAATGCAAATCAATGAACCCGGTTGAATGATTTAATTAAAATTAAATTTGAATTTAATTTAATAAAGGTTACAATTTGAAAATTTGTAAACTAAAACACATATAGCATACAAAAAGAGTAGGCTGAATGTCGCCATGTCGCCATTTCAGTTTTCACACCTGTCACGGTGAAAACTAGTGTGTGTAGGGCAGAGTTGTACAAATACTGGTATTTTTGGAAAACGTAAACATAAACGTAAATACCTTTTCGAAATCAAAAGTATAAATACTAAAACGTAAGGTATTTTTAAAATACCGGGGAAAACGTAAAATAAAACGTAAACGTAAAAATTATATTAAGTGCTTCCGCTATCAGATAATACAAAAAACACAATGGGTTTTTTAACAACATTATGGATGTTCATATGATTCCCATCGACATGTTCTGCTTACCTGTATTTGTTATTTATTAAGAATGATGGGATCGGGGTATTGAATTTGGATTGGGGTTCACATTTCGCGTCATTGTCAACTAGTGGGTGTCAACTATAAGGTGCCAATTCCATAACAGGAGAACTAAAAAAATTTATGAGTGAGAAGTAAAGGCAAGTTGAATGGCAAGTGAAATTGAAAGAAAAGTAAATTTCTAAGTGAAATGGCAAGTTAAAAGACAAATGGCCAGTCATGAGAAAACACTTGAAATGTCTTTGACTTTTTATTTGCATTTCAGTTCTCCCTCACAAAAAATACTTTCCTTCAAATTTTTAATTTTCACTTATAAATTGGTGTTTGAGTTCTCCAATTGCGGAATTAGAACTCCTCAACATTAGAACATATTGAACTCATCATAATACACTACATTTGTCAAACAAAAACAGTTCCGTGTAGCATATTTTTACGTTTTCCCTGGTACCCGGGTAATTGTGCCAGGAAAACGTAACAAAGCGTAACGGTGTTTTTGGAAAGCGTAAACGTAAACGTAAGTAAAAATACCCGAATAACCGGGTATTTCGGGTAAACGTAAATACGTTTTCGCAACTCTGGTGTAGGGCCATTGGCGCTTGGCGCCATGCCTATGAAAAGCGTCACGGTACTTTTGGTTATTTTGGCGCCGATTTTTGTAGATGTAGTAGCTAGATGGCGCTTTCGGGTGGAGACAAAACTTCTTATGAATTTGTGCCAAAAATTCGTTCATCTACTTTACAGCCTTACGGGCACGTCATCCACCCAGAGAACGCATTTCGATAGGGTCAAATTAGTTTACTTGGCGCACCGCAAAGTATGCGTCCAAAATTACTTATGTCTTCGTTGATAACGCGCAAGCAGGATACTTATGCACGCATTTTCCAAAAAAGGAAAAAAATTTCAAAAAGAAAAAGGTGGAGTCGCGTGAAAGAAACGAAAGTTTTCTTTCTGCAACATTTTTTCCTTCTTTTTTTGAACAATTTTTATTTTATAAACGATGACGTCATGATGGAGAGTTTCCTTCCGAAATAATGCATAGCATGCGGTCCACCGAGTATATCAATGAACAATATGAATAAACTGAAGGTTGTTCGATGGAATTTCGACAGGATCGACAGAGCACAGGTGCTAAAACGTACCCATTAACTTTTAATCGGAAAATGGTATGCTAAAGTACCGAGTGAATATGTTTACGTTTTCTCTGTAAAAGTACCTGTACTTGTTTTTATGTACCATGTACCCACAAAATTTCGCTAAATGAATCGCATCTTCCGCATCGATTTTTTGGCATAGAGCACTCGAGAGCAAAACCTCTAAGTGGTATATCTATTCAAAACATAAACGGGCAGTGACGAAACTCTCCACACTTGGCGCTCTGCCAACAGTCCACAAGTTCCAACGTCCTCATCCAAGTTCACAACTCCCCGTGGAACCTATGCCTGTGTCCGTACTCCTCCACGGGCCACATGCACTCGCAGCCGCTCGGCACCGACTCCTTCGAGTGCGGCAGCCAGGCGACGTTTGTGCCGCGCGGCCGCCGACGCACTTGAATCGTGCTGTACACTTGCACGCAGTCGAACAGGCCCATGCCGCATTTCTGGGATGGGTGGGGGGGGGTGTTTGGGTTGTATTTTTGGAGTTGTGTGGCGATGGCTAAACATGAGAAATTTTTTCTAGTTTTATGTTTTTTTCTGACATAATTTGAAATTTCATTTTTTTCTAAAAAATATTTATAAAATATTTTGTAGTCCCCCCACCATCTAATCTAAAATGTGTTTACATTATGCGTGCAGCTACCGCACAGCATAGTTGTTAAAACGTATTTACATGTACTTGAAAAATATTTATACTCTGGTACTGGGTAAATATGTTTCCTCTGATACAAGTACCTGTACAGAAAACGTATTTCAAATAACTATGTAGTTTTTCAAGGCATATGAGTGACAAAATGGCGATAAAAGCTAAAAATAGGGCATGTATACAGCCATAAATAGCTGAAAATAGAAAAAGTGCTAGCTACTGTATATCCTTAAAAAACCCTTGAATAACAGCCCCATGCAAAACACCCCCGTTGGCCGGGTGAGGAAAAATAACACCTGTTGAATAACTCCTGCTCTTAAATAACTCCCCCTCTGTGTATGTAATATGTGTATCCACAATGTGTATTTGAATTATTTGGATGCCAGGGATGAACACAAATTTAACAAAAATATTCACTTTTACTTTTTCCGGGAAACAAAGTACAGGGGTGGTCATCTTCAGTTTCCGCTGGAAAAACATGATAGCTGAAGCTATCACAATGAAATTTTAACACAATACAGTAGACTCCATAGGACCCATATTCTGAAGTTTGCAACCCCAACAGCCACATTTTGGGTGAGTTGTGGAACACACAGTTTTTAGTGTAATTTTGTGACTTGGTGTCACCAGCTCTTGCTTGTTCTTCATTGAGGGGAAATGTTGAAAAAAGTTGTTTTTTTTTTAGATTCATTTCACTCAATACAATCACAACACTTTACAGTTACAACAACTATCATTCAATATATCCACCATACTTCTCCAATGTCAAATTCAAATGGTTCTCGAATGACAGGAGAGCTTTCACTCTGATCTCAGTGCTCAACTCTTTGAATGACTCTAAATGTCATAGATCAACATGTCAACTGTGTCACATGTTGTCTTCTTGTTGTCGACAAGCTGCTTGACATGTCACACACAAGCAAGAGGTGATACCAAGTTACAAAATTACACTAAAAACTGTGTGTTCCACAACTCGCCCAAAATGTGGCCATTTGGGTTGCAAACTTCAGAATAGGTGTCCATGGGAGTCTTCTCTATGGTGTTTAAATTTCATTGTGAGATCTCAACCGTAGCTCAAGCTATCGCGTTTTTCCAGCGGCAACTGAAGATGCCCACCCCTGTATTTTACTCACATCTTCTGAGTAAAGGTAAATAAAATTACTTTACGTTTTCTGTTCTCTGTTGGTGCGTGTAAAAAATACTTTACGTTTACGTATACTTTGAAAAAATGTGCTAATTTTTACAACTCTGATGTCTGATGCACAGGTGAGCCCGCATTACTGAATTCTGGGCTAACTCAATTTCACAGTGTCATTTGGTAATCTCCCAAGTCCCATTTTGCGTGGGTGTATGGAAACAAGTTCGACGCAGATTTATGCAGTGTCGCACATTTGCAGCTGTCTTTGTTTCAGCTGCCGAATTACGTGTCATGTTGGTGCAACAAAATGAGGTACGTATTTAAATACGTACCTTTGCCGCCAAAATTAGTTTTTCGGGCAAAATGGTTGTTTGTCATATTCCAGGTGGCCAACGAGAAGTTTGGCTTTAGGTATGAACACATCGTTTTGTGTTCCTTCTGAAAGAAATTACATTTTATGTTGCACCTTTATGTCTGACATTTCAGAAACACAACATCTAGTTCCTATATAGGTACTGTATTTCCTCGACATACCCCCGGCGGGGGGGGGGAGGTTCATTTTTTTCAGAGTGAGAATTTTTAGGGGGTTAAACGAGGATAGTCAAAGAAATGGTTATAAAAATTGTGGAAATTTTTTTTTCTAGAAAACGAAAAAAAGTGACCCAAACGTCAGCCCGACCGCACTAACCCGGGGTCTCAAAAAGTCAGCCCAAGGCAGCAATCGATTCTGATCGTCCACCAGATGCTCGCACTTGATCTCGGTCATGAAAGGCGGGTCGAATTCGTAGGCGCGCGAGTTCAAATGGTGCGTGCTGCTCACCGAGCGGCACAGGTGCTCGTAGCGCCGACGAGAGTTTGGTATCGATTGCAGCGGATCCACGATGGGGGAGGCTGTGGAAATGGGGGGGGGGTAGCGTTGAATACGGACTGAAAGTTTAAGGTGAAAGATTTCCAAATAAATTTGATATACTCGGCGGACATCACACATAAATAGTATGGATCCTACCTACCATAACCCATCTGAATAATCAACCAAAATTATACAGTTTTTCATCACAATATTTAGTATTCACTATGGAATGATTAAATTCGGAATTTATCGCACGATTTTATTCATTAAATTACGGTAGAATTCTGCGCATGCTTTGCGGTCCTAAACCTAAATGTTTTGTTTTTTTGGCATTTTGAGTCCTGAAGACGGCCGTTTTCGTTGACAAGTTTATGTCGTTTTTCGAACGTGGAAGATAACCAGATCCCAACTTTCATCGAGAAAAAAAACACAAAATTGAAATAATGCGAGTTGACCGCGCGCAACCGACAAAGTGCCGCAACTCTGCTCGTTGTCGGTGTGGGCAGCGTGGGCGTGGTCTGCGGACGCAGCGCGGCAGTAACTCGCAAGTCTGCGTCGGTGGCGTCGCCGCGCCGCTGCAACGAGTCGTCCTGGGGGCAATCCCAGACCCTGTAAAATGCCCTGTAAAGTGTCAAATGCCATGCAAAGTGTCAAAAGTCACGTAAAATGCCCTGCAAAATGGCAACTCTGTTGCCATTTTGCAGGGCATTTTACATGACTTTTGACACTTTGCATGACATTTTACATTTTACAGAGCATTTGACAGGGTCCGGGACTGGCACCTGCCGTCGATGCCACCGGTCGCGTCCGTGGTGCCGCAATCGGTGGACTGGTTCGGTCTTCTTTCCGGGCTCCGACAGCTCGTCGTAATGGGCGGAGATGGCCGCGTCGCGGTCGATCGGCGCCCCGCTGCAGTTCCAGTCGGACACGCTCGCCAGTGTGCAGCATAGGACAGTCATGACCTGCGCGGTGGTTAAGGTGCCACTGTGGTTAAGAACCTGTGAAATGCCCTGTGAAATGTAAAATGTCATGCAAAATTGCAAACGTGACTTTTGGCACTTTGCATGACATTTTACATTTTACATTCCATTTTACAGAGTCTGGGGGAGTGTCCCCAGTGTAAAGTGCCTATCACCTTTGTTCGGCATTGGTTCAGTTTGACGGTCAAACTTTGACCTACCTGAAACCGCATATCATATTGTATTGGAAACTTTTTTGTTCAGGTACGCGCCCTCCAGCAAAAATTTGTATTACTCATTGATAGAAACTACTGAATTTAGCGTTGTAGAAAAATAAATGATTTGTGTGAAGCATTATTCACATCTCATCTTTACTCCATTAACAATCAAAACTTTCTGCGCATTCGGGAGCTCTTTCAAATGGCGCGGTATGCTATTGAATGAATAAAGTTACGTAGCCAAGCCTGTGAAAGGGGGGCATTTGACGCGCGTTTGTTTGTATAAATAGACGACGACATTTTATTTTCATCTGAGTCGTAGGCGGATAATCAGGCGCAAAAATTCGAACAAGCATAGAATTTTACCGCACACTTTTTTTATAACGAAGATCTCATTGTCATCTACTTAGATTAAAACCTTTTCCCAGTTTGTGTAACATCCGCATTGTGCGGTTCAACCCAGCCTCACAGTTAGCGTTCCAAAAAGCTTTTTTTTAAATACCGCATTTCCTCGAATTACCCCCGGGGGGTTTATTTGGGGGTATTTCGAGGGGGGTGTTTATAAACGCATAGTGTCCATTTTGGGGAGTATTTCGGGGGAGGGGGTATTCCGAGAGGGAGGTATTTCGAGGAAATACTGTAAAAGAAAATATACAAAAATGTATATTTACTTATATTTTATCCATGTTTTTCTGGTGAGATATACCTAATTATATTTTTATACGAGAAGAAGGTATAAAAAATCCCTTATTTATATTTGTTTATATTTTTACTGCATTTTTTCAGAGAAATTTGATTACCTGGTATATTTTTTGAGAGTTTCTCAGAGATTACCATATTTCCTTGAAATACCCCCAGGGGCCAGATTTAATACTCCCTACAGATTTGTAGGGTAGGGCGTACGCCCGACAGATTTTTAAAAGTTTAGCCACATCGACGCACATGCACCGAGAGCAAGGCGGTTCGTAAAATATACGAAAACATCCCTTAAGGTCGCCGATATTGCAATATGACGTATATCACTTCGATTTTGGCCCGGAAATCACGATTTCGTCATTTCTTGGCCGTCTGTCAATTCGTTTTTTATTTTATTTTGTCGGGCGGGTTACTCGCATAAGTCGCGCTTTTGTGTAGTCAGGTGGTCACTTTTTTAGTGTTCACTGTCTGCAACCCAAACCATGAGGGCAGCGACAAGAAAGAAATGCATGCACGAGCGTACAAAAGCGCGACTTATGCGAGTAACCTGCCCGACAAAATAAAATAAAAAACGAAATGGCAGACGGCCAAGAAATGACGAAATCGTGATTTCCGAGCCAAAATCGAAGCGATATACGTCATATTGCAATATCGGTGACCTTAAGGGATAGTTTCGTGTATTTTATGAACCGCCTTGCTCTCGGTGCATGTGCGTCGATGCGGCTGAACTTTAAAAAATCTATCGGGCATACGCCCTACCCTACAAATCTGTAGGGAGTGTTAAATCTGGCCCCAGGGGCCAGGGGGTTTATTTGTGGAAATTTTAAGAGGGTTTTTTTCGAAGGGGTGTATTATTTATTTCGCCAGAAATTTTCGAAAATTCCTCAGCTCCAAAACACCTGAGGGTATTTCGAGGGGGGTTAGTTCAAGGGGGGGGGGGTATTTCGAGGGGGGTTAGTTCAAGGGGGGTATTTCGAGGGGGGTTAGTTCAAGGGGGTATTTCGAGGGGGATTAGTTCAAGGGGGGGGGGGTATTTCGAGGGGGGTTAGTTCAAGGGGGGTATTTCGAGGGGGGTTAGTTCAAGGGGGTATTTCGAGGGGGATTAGTTCAAGGGGGGTTATTTCGAAGAAATACGGTATATTTATCATTATTAAATTTACTGAAAACACACATTTTTGGAACGCTATTCACAGTTCACACCGAATAAAGCGGCCATTTTCTAAAACGCTCACTTCCCCGGCGCTGCCGCGCTACGGCCAGGTATAAGGCGCATATGAGCGGCGACAATCCTTCACACTGGTAATGCGGCAATGGCACCGGAGTCCACCAGCGGAGCTGAATGGATCGGGGGCAAAACTGCGTGATGCTTTGGTTACGCTATTCTTGGCGGCGTATTGATGAATGACTTCTCATTTCCTTAAATGCATTATGCGTAGATATGCCGTCGGTATTTTGGTACTCTTTATTGAAATGGAACTTTTAGGTTGGTATTTATTTACCAGACAAGTGAGATTTGGTGTGTGTGGGATGCGGTTTTCAGTATAAATACGTAAACTGGCTATTTACTGTTAAGGACTTTGCCGACGCAGCGTGTCAGCCCCTAATAGTGAAGAGCCCAGCCGCCTCTGTAGTCTAGTGGTTAGGGCACTCGTGTTCTTTACGAGAGGTGCGGGTTCGATTCCCCTCTGAGGCAAGTGCAATTTTGCACTCTTTCTCTACTGTTACACATTTAATTCGCTCTTCAGTGTGTAATTGAGCGCTTTGCGATTCAGAAACTGACTGAAACGTAGCCATAGTAGCAGTAGATCGCTGGACGCTGCAGGAATCTGCTTACTCAGCATCACCTCAAGTCATTTGACATGCTGGCCACTGTTAACATGCTGATAGACAAAAATCTAATTTACTGACTGCAGCGAATTTTCAGTGTGCTATTGAGTGAAATCTACTCTTATTTAGTAATGGGAAAATAAATTTGAAAATTCTAAATTGTTTTTGAATTTTTGATTATTTTTATGTTTTCAAATTTTTATTTCATGACAAGAAAAATACTTAAAATAAATTTGAAACGAGTTTGTATTTTTGCACTATTTTTGGTCGAAGATCCAAATAAAATGCAGAAGCATACTTCAAAACATCAATTTCATATGGATCAATTTGTAGTGGCAGAACAAAAATGTGCAAATGTGTCTGTGGTAAGCATGTCGAATGCCACAAAACATAAATGTGTATTCAGAACTCAATCGAAAAAATTAAAAATGCAATAATTTACTTGAAAAAAAACATTTGAAAATTCCAAAACTATGTTCAAAAATTAAGACTACCTATCTAAATTGATGGAGAATGTTGCAAAAAAACTCTACAGTAGTATTGGTCAAAGATGAGGTAAATTCAAAATAATTTACATTTGATGCGTTTTATTCTAAAAGTCGACAAATCCACAAAATGCGATTTTCTGTAAATCACATTTTAAGTTTCAGACCCAATACCATGCCCATGGTGTGTGTCCAATTGGGCTCTCTCATGCTTACCATTAAGTTCCATATGTTGACAATAAAGTGTCAAATTTTTAGCCCCTGCTCTCAAACTATGTGAAAAATGGGATGTCTATAAAATTCCATTTGGTCAGAACAGAACTGTTTTGGGGGGTGAAATGGACTTGTTGACTTTTTGCTGACGAGAACATTTTTGCTCCCGGCAGCAATGAAGCTGCCTTACAGCTATGGGCAATTTATGCACTTATCGACTTTTAGAAATTGGTGTGCACAGTGGACTTGTCACATTTCTTGCTTTTTCCCAACAAAAAGGGAGACAGATGATGGACTTGTCGACTTGTAGCCCAAAACCAAGTGGACTTGTCGACTTCTTGCCCAAACTTTTTCATTTTTCTCAAAAAATGTCAAATTTAGCACTATTGTATATAGGCATGTGAGTGCCAAAAATCTATTGAAAATAATGAAAAATGTGCGGGAGTAGCCCCAGATGACGTTTCTGGGCCTAACTCGAATTTTTCATATTTTGGACTTGTCAACCTTTAGAATTGGACGCCTCATTTACATTCATTTATTCAATATACAAACACACAATTTCAGTACTTTTAACAACTCTGGTAAAAAATGCAGCCTGGTCAGTATAAGTGGGTAAAGTGCACTGGCATGAAAAGTTATTATACTTCGTTCACTTTACGCGCTGCACGTAAAAAATCGTTGGCACGCTTCCAGCGGGAATTTACATTTGAGGCGTCTAATTCTTAAAGACTTTTCTTAACTTTTAGAATTAGACGCCTCAAATGTAAATTCCCGCTGGAAGCGTGCCAACGATTTTTTACGCATGCGATTTTCATAAAAAGTTGAAAACATTTCATCTCTGTTATAACACTATAGGTCAACTTATTCACCACAATGATTTTTCATTTTATATACAAAAATTGCATGCTTTATCACAATTGGCACGCTTTCAACGTGAGACATAAATGAGTGCGAGGGCAGAGTATAATGTCAGCCGAGTATTGCATGTAAGGTGGGATGAGCGCTGTGGTGAAGACTGGAAGGGGAAACGATTGGTTTTTCAAATATTTACACGATTATTTTTTATCATATAGACATTACAATGCATAGGTATCTTACTAAAATATGTGCCCGTTTGATATGTCTTATTACATTTCTCTCTGCATAGGGGAAGTAAATTTTGGTAATTTTTTCATTTCAGTCAATACGGTTCATAATAAATAATTACACCGGTCGGTCGTGCTGTCTGGAAAGATGAGTATTAACATAGAAAAAGTGAATTCTGTATTACCTACCCAACGATGGGTAAGTTCTCCAAAAAAAACACTTTCTGTGTTTTGAGTTTTACAAAAATGAATACCTGTGTTTTGAGTTTTGTTCTTGAAAAAAACTTGAGTAACTCTGTTTTTATTTCTGTGTTTTTTTGTAAAAACTCGAGTTTTTTGAGTTTTTTCTAAAAAAACCTGAGTTTTTTTCCAAAAAATTTAAGGTTTTCCCAAAAAAATTTTGATTTACAGCATTTCGATCTGGAAACAGTGGTTTTCTTATAAAATATTGGTTTTGCACATGTTTTAACCCCACATAATATTTGTGTATTCATTCAAGTGTCAAAAAAGTCCATAAAAATGTCCACAATGAGGACATCAACATCACAACACCAGCAACAAAATGCCCAGAAACGACAATTTACGCAGTACTCCAAAATTTTTCAATGGATGTGCACTGTATGGAAGACTACGGAATTGATTTGAACTACAACTACCATATTACCCCAAAATACCCCCATGGGCATTATTATTTTGTCAGAAGGTTTTGTGAAGGTCATAGAAAATAGTAGGCATTTACGCACCCAAAACAGGTTATAAATGCGTACAAACAGAATATATTTGAAATAAACACGTAGATAGCTACACAACCTTGTACAGTCTATGTGTAGCTGTGATGCAAATTAGCAGTAATAAATACATCATGTACATTGGATACATGATGTACATCATCCCGGAGGGGGGTATTTCGAGGGGGGCGGAGCTTATTACTTCACCAGTCCATTTTGAGGGGAGTTAATTCCAGGGGGGTTAATTCAAGGTAATAAGGTATACTTAAATGTCAAAACTTAAATTGTCAAATCCACCATGAGATGTGCATGCCATCTTGAATTTCTTTTTTCTACTATTTTAAAATATGAATACATTATGTACATATTTACATACTATAGATGCTTATCTTATCTTGTTTAGTTTAACTGAATAAATGTGCATTCAACCACTTCGCTGAAAAAAACACAAAAACTCAAAAAACTTTTCTGTGTTTCTGTGTTCTCCAAAAAAAAACTCATTTGAGTTTTGAGTTTTTCAAAATTTATGAGTTTCTGTGTTTCTGTGTAAACTCAATGAGTTTCTGTGTTCAATTTCTGTGTTTTTTTCCATCGTTGTACCTACCAACGAAGTATTGTTGCGCAATATTTGCTTAGCTCATCACACTTAGTTTACAACTTAAATTTCGGAAACTAATAAATTGGTTTTTGACGCATTTTAGTTTATCGATATAAGGAATTTGTCAACTACTGTTCGAGGGAATCAAAACTGATTATTGGTGAACTCAAATGTGTTCAAAGTCTGTTTACGAGTTTCCGAAATTTCGGCCGTAAACTATTGTGTAGCACATTTGGTAGCCATAACTACCGTATTTCCTCGAAATACCCCCAGGGGGTTTATCATTTCGCCAGCAAATTTCGCAGGGGGGTTAATTCGAGGGGGGGGGGGGGGGTAATTAGAGGAAATACGGAAAGTAGTTCAAGTAGAAAGTTCGCAATCGCATCCAGTAATTTAATGGAGGTTAAAATAAGTTGGCCGACATTGATAAAACAGCTGTGACGAGAAACAACGGTGTATGTTTGTCATTGTTCAATATGATAACTGATGTTCTTATTATCCGGAGCCAACATTTGAATCCAAAAAACAACCCAAAACCTGACTTTATTTAATACCCAAACCCAATACATACAGAAATTTTGGAATCGATATCGATACCCGCCCTGAACTTTCTTTGACCCGATACCCAATGCCGAAACCCGAAAACTTCCAAATCAAACTGGTGCATACGAACGGCAGACTGGTGGAAAAATGGGGACCGCTCAACTATAAAAATCGAGTACATATCAACTTCAGAACGATTTCTGCGCTGTTCAGAACATGTAAATTTTAATGTAAATCTATGATGTTTGCGGGTGTCTGAACGCTCATACAGAAAAAAAGAACAGTAAATTTCTGATCGCTTTTTTGTAAGCTACTACATGTGGGTAAAATCGAACGGAATGTTTCTACAATGGAAATACTGGCGAGTAGTGATGGAAAAGCGCCAGAAAAAAGGGCGCCGCATGGCGCCGTCCAAAAAACATGCAGCTGGGCGCTAAAGTAAAAAGGTGTGTAACCGTTTTATATCCTATTTTTTATGGCAAACAAACAGTGTACAAACTGCACTGTCTGTTCACCACCTTCACATCAATGTGGCCACACAAGCTAGTTTTCATGGTTCCAATTTGAAAACTCGTTCAAAAACTGAATGGCGATGAGAATGCTGATTGACTATTGTTATGATTTTACCATCCTGCAACTGACCACTTAGCCACATATTAGGATGCAACTATTAGTTTACAGAAATGATCAGTCCATGAACTACTGTTTGAGGAGATGGACAAGATTTTGGCCAAATTTTCAAATTGGATCCGTGAAAACTAGCTTGTGTGCAATCATATATTTGACAATACAAAAATATTGGCTTGGTGCAAATTTTTTTGCCATTTCAGGATCGCCCCCCATTGGATCATTCTGGATTGTGAGGTTTCAGTGGGGGTATATTAGCTGGAATTACAGCTCCACTTAAATTCATGAATACAAGTCTAGCGCGACATTGATTACATAAAAGTAGATGATTATAAATGTCACCAACTTCATGTTTCCAACTGATCTTACATTGGAATTTCACTGAAAAATCGAAAACCTTGGATATGGTGAGTCATGCATGTAGAGTTTTGGACATTATTGAGAGATGGATCAGGACTCTTTTACGTGATCAATTTTACAGTAAATGTTACACTTTAGTTAATGCCACCATTTACATGGCCCACATGGCGTTACAATGGGGGATGGCCGTATGGCATTTTAGACAACTGTTTTGACTAACGATTGTACGGGATGGAATTCGCTGTAAAGTTAAGTGGGGGGCACGACAGAGTTGCAAAAACGTATTTACGTTTACCCGAAATACCCGGTTATTCGGGTATTTATACTTACATTTACGTTTACGCTTTCCAAAAATACCATTACGTTTTGTTACGTTTTCCTGGCACAATTACCCGGGTACCAGAGAAAACGTAAAAAATAAGTTAACGGAACTGTAAATATTATTTGACAAATGTAGTGTATTATGATGAGTTTATCATGCTTGAATGATGAGAGGGTGCCAATTCCGCAAGTGGTGAACTGAAACAATTTAAAAATTATAAGTAAAAATTTGAGAGGAATGTAAATTTATGAGTGAGAAGTAAAATGAAGTCAAAAGTCAAAAACGTTTTTAGTGTATTAATTTGTGACCTGCCATGTGTCCTTTAACTTGCCATTACATTTGCCACTTATAAATTTACTGTTTTTTTCTACTTTTCACTTGCCATTGAACTTGCCATTCTTCACTTAAGGAATTGGCACCATATGACCCTACACGCACTAGTTGACAACGATGCCAAATCTCAACCGGTTTCGATCCGATCCCAATTCAATATCCCGATCCCATAATTCTATATAAAATATAGGTAAAATACAGGTATGTAGGTAAACACATGATGTCAATAAAGATCATAGGAACATACATAATGTTGTAAAACATGTTCTTTTTAAATTCAGTGATAGTGGAAGCACTTAATATTGATTTTTACGTTTACGTTTTATTTTACGTATTCCCAGGTATTTTAAAAATACCTTACGTTTTAGTATTTATACTCCAAAATTTGAAAAGGTATTTACGTTTACATTTACGTTTTCCAAAAATACCAGTATTTGTACAACTCTGGGGCACGACAAAACGTTTATTAAAAATTTCGTGAAGGTACGGACTGAGGTAAACAGGGGTTTATACTGATCTAAATAGTAGTGAACCCTTTTTCAAATGTTGCCAATGTTGGTGACATTCGGAAACAGGGCGACAGGCGTTTTTGACGTCCTCAAATTGCGCCAGCGCCATGGCGCCATTCCATTACTACTGGCGAGCTATTTTTTTCTGCTATGTATCCGCCATTTTCCAAGTGTTTGCATTGGCAATTGACATGTAAAGGTATTTATGTACACCCATGTTCATATGAGTTCGGACACTTCAGAATTTTTCATTCAAACACTGGAACGGGTAACCCCTAAAGGTTTTGGGTTGTATCAAATGTTGTTCCAGTTCCAGTGGAATAATTGTTTGAATGGAAAATTTTCAAGTGTCCGAACCCATATCAACATGGGTGTATTGCCAGACACTAAAGGAGGGACTGCAAATGTTACTGCCAGTGTGCAGCGTCAAATGCATTGTCAAATATTTATCTGGTTGGCTAAAGTTCAGAATTGTTTTGCCAAGGGTTGGACATAAATGTACGTTGGCATTTGGCAAGGTTAAAGGTACCTAAATAGTAGCTGGCGCTCGTAGTAGCTGAAGAACTGGGATGGAATGATATTATTTAACGGGAACACAAAAACACTTTCCGTACTGCGGATTTGTCATTGGCAATTTACAATTTTTACACAGTTACCTGGGAACAAATTCAATAAATCTCACAACATTTTTTCGGGTACTCCAGATGCGAATCGCAACTAAATATTTACATTGCTTCGGGTAGTAGCGCTTTATTTCGAATAAAATTGATCGGGCTGTCTGAAAAAACATGGACTATTTAATTTTGGTCCCAGGCCTACCGGGACGATGTTTGGTACGTGAGCGCTGTCTAGATATGTTGATTTTCAGAATCAATTCTAATTGATCGTTATCTTTGTCGTGTTTTTTATATTTTCATGCATGCTCCATTTACCATCCATATTGAATAAAACGTGTCTGCTAAGTGTAAATTTGAACGCACAATGTTCTCAACGTGTCAATTTCGATTTGTGAGTTCTATTCAACTGTTTGCTCAATTCAAAGTGGAGAATTTGTCGAAAACTATAGTAATGTACCGTATTACCTCGAATTATCCCCCCTTGAATAAACCCCCTCCCCTCGAAATACCCCCCTAAAATTCGGCTGAGGAAATAATAAACCCCCCCCTCAAAATACCCCCCCCTAAAATTGAGTGTAAAGAGAACGTACATGACAAATACCGCAGTTTGTCATCTGTACAATGCGGAACACACGTAAAAAATGATGATTGAGTGATGTTAGGGAATTGTTTATGTGTAGATACAGTTATATATGCCTATAAACACATATACATCTATGTAATTGTTTGATTTTTATACGTCTGAGAATGGGGAATTTCTGAAAATTTCTGGCGAAATAATAGACCCCCCCTCGAATAAACCCCCCCTCGAATTATCCCCCCCCCCCCTCAAATTTTGCTGGCGAAATAATAAACCCCCTGGGGGTATTTCGAGGTAATACGGTAAATGAAATAGTGGGGGTTCACCTGACCTTAAAATACCTACCTATACATTTTATTCGTACTGTACAATTTCATTTTCCAGTTTCGATTTTTCGCTCAATCTCAATCTCAATTTCAATCTCTGTCCATTCGCAAAACAATCGCCAGTGTGTTTCTGAGCGATAGAGCTACACGTCTGATATTTTTTGTAATTTAATTTTCGGTATGCTTTTCATTGTAGACATGTACATCAGTTAACCGACGACCAGTTGTCAACTGAAAAAGAACGTCAAACGGTTTTTGGGTTTAAAATGTAACGTAAATTTTTTTTGGAACACCTTACATGCTCACAGTTTTCATGCTGGAATGTGCCACTTGACTCAAATGTGACTATTAAAACGTTTTAAATGAACTTTCAATTTACCTAGATACGTGAGTGAGTACATAAATACCTTTATGATATTGTAAATCCAGCTTAATTGACACAGACGTTAAACTTGCTTCACTTTGTAGTGCTGTGCATTTTGCATGTGCGTGACTTTGGGTATCTCAACGGAACAGATTTTGCTCATTCAGCATTTTTATTACTAAAGACTTCAGACAATTATGCACAGAGATTGCGCATCCGGTACGTAGAAAAAAATTGCGCGAGATTGCGCATCCGCTCTAGAAAAAATATCAAGCAATATATATATACGCAGGCATTTATATTGTATGATATTTTTCTCACACCATCCAGCTCAGTACTGAAACATGACATGTGTAGCGGGTTCCATTTTCACCAAAACGTCAACAATTGAAATTCCCGCACAACAACCATTTTTGCGTACGTTTCATCTGGGTAGTGATGGACAAGTGCCATGGGGCTAGCGCCAAAGCAAAAAGCGCCCATCGTTTTTGGCGCTTGGCGCCAAAGTCCTGGCGCTTTTTCTATCACTACATCTGGGCATTGGTATTCGCGAGGCAATCTACGTGAAAACCATTTGATAAAAGCGTTTGGAGCGACGGATGGACATTCAAACTAAAACGTCTGCGGTATGATATCCGTGAATTCGGACGCGCCCCACAACTCGCTATTTATAGGCCTGTATATATATATTTACGTTGCGGTAAGATGGAGCTTTTTCCATCGTTAAATACGTCCTCGCAAAACATATGGGAGGTGGAAGTGAATACTTTCATTTCAAGGCGGCCATGACGAATTGCCGCTTCTCGTGGCGCCGGGCTTTTCGAGCGGGCCGCCGGCTGAGCTATGGTAAGCATTGAAAAAATCATCAATTTTTGGGAAATATAATTAAATATAATCTCAGAAAATCTCTCAAGAATAAAATATACCTAATTAAATCTCTCTCAAAAATACCTGGAAAAAATATAAATAAATTAATATCAGTATTTGAGAGATTTTCTGAGATTTTTAAAAATATAATAAAATGTCTTCAATTCTGATATTTATATTTTTTCTACGTTTTTGGGAGAGATTTAGTTATATTTTTTCTTGAGATATTTTCTGTGATTATATTTTCCAAAAATTGACGATTTTTTCAATGCTAGCTGTGGTGTTTCTGGCGATGGCAAACAAACGTTTTTGAATTTTTATCCCACCATGAGAAAGAAACACAGATTTTCGATTTTTAAAATCCATTTTTTCCTCTAGAAAAATACAGAAAAATCGAAAATTCAAAAGAATTTTCGACTTTTTTTGTGTAATATTTTTGGTATAAAATCGATAAAATTTTTAAAACTTAATTCGGAAACGTTTTTTCGAAAAATTATTTAAGAAAAAACACTTAAAAATTTAAGCACCTTTTCCAGAGGGTTTACCATCATTAAGCGTCTCTCATCGCTGCTTGCCGGTTGCTGTCTTACAGCGAATCAGTCGGGTACTGGCTTCATTTGCACCCATTTGTTGTTATCAAGCCGTCATTGAGCTGGTACCACTCCCAGACCCTGTAAAAGACCCTGTAAACTGTCATGTGTCATGTAGAAGACCCTGTAAAATGTCATGACCCTGTAAAGTGTCAAATGTCAAGTAAAAACCCTGTAATGTGCCATGTGTATCCAAATCTTATGTTACCATATCCAAATCTTATGTTTTTGTATCCAAATCTTTTTATAATATTTGGATAAATACAAAAGCATAAGAATTGGATATGATAAAATAAGATTTGGATACAATAAAAAAGATTTGGATACACATGACACTTTACATTTACAGGGTCGTTTATATGACGTTTGACACGTTACAGGGTCTTTTACATGACACATAACATTTTACAGGGTCTTTTACACTTTACAGGGTCTTTTACAGGGTCTGGGAGTGTCCCGGGCTCTGGAATTTTCGTTTTGCAATGCAATTATTTTTAATGAATTAAAACAGCTTTTCACGAGCGGCACATTCGTTCGCGTGGGCACCACAACCGAATAGGCTTTATTTTATTGCGTTTGGTTGAGTTGATTACGTGAACGGGGGGGGGGGGGACTGCGCCGCGGGGCATCCTTCCTTAGTCGACAAATTCGATGGGAAGGCAAAAATTGCAATTTCAGTGTTGCTTGTTGAGTGTAGCAAATTTGACAAACATAATTTTATTGTATTTCAAGTTAGGTATCTGTGCGTCCCAGAATCCCCCGTTATTCAGGCACCTCACGTTCATTTTAACATCGTCTTTTTGATGAAACATTTACACCATTTTAATATCAGATCATGACAGGATCAGATCATATTTGTAATTTGTCGACTCGACTCAACACCTAATTTGTCGCTTCAGCTCCTATTTGTCGCTGTGCTGTAACTCCGGCTTTATACGTAATATGATGCATTTGCACCGGTAAATGTGATCTTATATATTCCGAGCATCGAATAACTGTCTAATTTATGCGCGCACACGTAGTTAGTTGGCCGTTCTCACACTCATATTTCATTTTATTCGTGACGACATCGCGATGCAACGCGTCGCTACTTAAAAGAAATTCCCCTCCTGTTGCTAATGCCGCGGGCTAACTTCTCATATTTAGGTATATGCGAACTTGTGAGCTGTGCAACGCTTTCGATTACCGCCATTTACGCAGCTTTTAATTTGACAAGGAAATTGGTAAGTAAGAACCTGAGTGTAAATTGAGTATAAATATAGCGGTAAGTGATCACCGTATTTCTTCTAGTAGAACGACATACCTGAACTCCAATAGAACGGCACCTCCAATAGAACGGCAGGTATAAATTACGTTGGAAGAGTGTCAAAACACAAAGATATTAGAAAAATGTGTGGTGAGAACATCGGAAATACGGTAAACTATATGAATCATCTGTATAAAAATAGAACGGCACTTCTAATAGAAGGCAGGCAGGTGACAAAGTTTGACAAAGCCAGATAAAATAGTTCACGAAGAAAATAGCGGCGCTCTTTCGTATTTCGTTTTTTTTAGAAAATAACGTATTTCCTTGAAATACCCCCCGGGGGGTGATTGTTTCAGAGTGAGAATTTTGAGGGGGGTTAAACGAGGGGACCGGGTATTTCGAGGGGGGGCTTATTATTTCGCCAGAAATTTTTTTAAATTCCAGTACTAAATTGTCGTCGGTAACGTACGCAGACGTAGAAAAATGCAACAATAACCGCTATATATAAGAGTCTATGGACTTATATATAAGTATGTAGGTAGAAGATGGCATAAACACTGTTCTAACGTAACAATTCATCGTTTTTAACGTGTGTTTTGCATTGCCTGAATCACAAACCGCAGTTTTGTCATGTATGTTCTCTGTACCCTCAATTGGGGGGGGGTATTTCGAGGGGGAGCTAATAAATTCATAGCGGCCATTTTGAGGGGGGTATTTCGAGACGGGGGTATTTCGAGGGGGTTATTTCGAGGAAATACGATAGGTATATAAATATATACCACATTTACGTTCCTATATTTCCGTTACTCCAAGTAGAAGTCATTCTAATCCTATTTGCCATTGACTGTCGCATGCGCACAGCGATGCAAATGCAATTAGAAATAGATGCGGAACAGCCGCGCGAGCGTGCGCCGTGCACCTTAATCATTGCTACGGTGCACCGTTTCGGATAAAAAACTCGTGGCTGTTTTTTGGTCGCTCGGCGTAGATTGCACAGCTCGTCAAGTGACAAGTAATTTTTGAAAGTGGTGTGGTAAGTGAAGTGACGCGTAAATTCCGGGGGAATATGTACATGTGAATGAAATTACTTGTCACATAATACAGTTTTACTTGTCACCCGCGACCCCCGCGTGTTTTAGATAGGCCTTGGTTCAACAACAGTGTCTGGACCGTTTGTCGATTTATATTTGTAGCAATATTGTAGTAAATCAATCAAATACTACATATTGAAAGTGTACTTACCTTTCCCGGCAGATAAATATTTACTTGCTCATGAATTGACTTTCCACCTGCACATGTAAGACACGCCATACGCTGTGCTTCTTTTATTGAAAAAACCGTTTTTTAACAGAATATTTAGGAACCTTATAAAACTTATAATAAAGTTTCAAAATTTTTATTATCCTGACACAGGCGGCGTGGCGTGCATACTTGACTGAAATATCAAATCATCGAATATCTATGTCCATTCGAGATTCACAATCTCCTGCAGTCGCAGGGGTCAATTTCTCACCTTGTCAAGTAACAAAATGCGTGCATCAAGAATGAAAAATTATCTTTACAAATAATTTGTCAAGTGTCAACCAAAAATAGACAACGGTTTTCTTTTCTGATCAACGATTTAGTTTGCAAAAGTCTTGTATTTAATCAGAATCCATTCTTGAACATCGCAAATCCTCTTGTTTTTGTTATCCCGGCAATGTGTGGAATTTGATCCAGGTAGCCGAAGGCAGTCCACAAATTCGTTCACGTTCACCGGCGCCGCGCCGCCGAGGTCGAAGTCATCGTCGCAAGCGTTACAGCGGTCCGATTCGCTGTCCACCAGGTTGCCCCTGTGCAAGTGCGGCCGCGCCAAGCTATTGGACGACATAATGACCACTTTGGGACAGATGGGACTGAAAAAAGTGCTCAGAGAGGATGGTTAGTGAGACTGTGGTCTTTGATTTTTGACTCCTGTAACTCGTGCGAGTGCAGAGCAAAGCATCAAGTCTGCCGAGTTTATGTTATTTGTGTTGTCTGCTGTTTATGCCATGCTATTTTTATCTTCCATCTCACCAAAAAAAGCATTTTTACTTCTTTTTCACACTTTTCTTGGTTATTCCAGCTTCTGCGTTTTTTTCTGTACCCAAAATTGATTTACCGTATTTCCTCGAAATACCCCCCGGGGGGGTGATTGTTTCATAGTGGTCCCGAGAGGGGGGGGGGGTTAAACGAGGGGGGGGGGTATTTCGAGGGGGGGGGTTATTATTTCACAAGAAAATTTTTTGAAAACCAAGTACGAAATTGTCGTCTGAAACGTACGCAGACGTCGAAAAATGCAACAAAAACTGCCATTTATAAGGTTCTGTAGACTAATATTAGTACGTAGATGCACAGCAGAAAATGGGTGTGTGATGCGTCGTGAAGCGTCTTGAAGTGTCTTCACGCTGACACTTCCCGACGCTTCACGAAGCTTGTGGCGCTTCCCGGCACTTCACGAAATTTGCTGTGAAGGCACTTCACATCAAAGACACATGTGTCACCATGCTGCACAATGTTTGTGAAGTGACTTCAGCGTGTCAACGTCGGGAAGCGCGCTTCACGAAATTACACGCTTTGTGAAGCTAGGTGAAGTGAGTGGAAGACACTTCAACGAAAACTTCGTGAAGTGTGTGGAAGTGAGTGGAAGTGTCTTCACAGAGCGCGCTTCCACACACTTCACGAACCCATGTTTTGCTGTGATGGTATAAACACTGTTCTAACGTGATTCCGACATTGTTTTAACGTGTGTTCTGCACTACGCAGAACATAAACTGCCGTATTTGTCATGTACGTTCTCTTTACACTCAATTTGGGGGGGGGGTATTTCGAGGGGGGGGTGATTGTTTCATAGTGGTCTCGAGAGGGGGGGGGGTCAAACGAGGGGGGGGGGTATTTCAAGGGGGGGGGGTATTTCGAGGAAATACGGTAGACATGTTTTTTACTGTCAACTGTCAACGGTCAAGATGGCCACTTACCTAAGCTGTTGCTCTGCGGTGCTGCGTGGCTGAATGCAGTGTGGACTGTGGATGCTGCTGACCAGGGTTGGCAAAGTATCAGGAAAAAATACATAAATGGAAAATTGAAGAATAAAATAAAATAACATGAAATATGACTAAAATAAAGCTAAAATACAATTTTACAACAATTTTAGTAAAAATAATTTTACTAAAACCAACCCTGGTCACAATCTAAAACAAAAATATATTTCAAAATATTAAAGAAAAAAATTAAACATGAATAAAATTAATAAAAACAACAACAATTTTTATACAATTTAACTACGATTTGAGTAAAAAGAATTTCACTAAAACCAACCTAAAATTCACATGTATTCCAACCCTGCTGCTGACTAATTATGTTTTCAGCACTATAGTATATCTCAATAGATTTGTACTGGAAACATGGCCCACATTATTTTCTTCAGACAGTCCAATTCAATCCACCGCATAAAAAAATTGTGTACTTTGTACAAAATGATTATTAGTATTCAGTTATGCAAATTTAGCCATTTTCAGCCTCATTTCCCCTTTCCGTTTTTTTCGTCATTGTTTGGCATATCATTTTCCAGTCTTCCGTTTTCAACAGATGAAGGTACATTTCCCGCACCATTTTACGTGTTCCAGCAACTGATTTTTTTTAACCTTACATTTTCCAGCAGCTGAGTTTTCTTTAATTTCCGTAAAACGATTTTGACAACCCACTTCTGATCAGCTACTGAAGAAACCCAGCACTGGTTTTTCTGCTGTATTACCTTTGCCTAATAAATATGCTTAAAAAATACATTTATATGTATAAACCGCATGTTCACATGCAACATGCAAGAAAAGCTGCGTACTTAAATTATTTAAGAAAAACAAAAACACTCAAAAACATAAAAACAGAAACTCAAAACGACGAAAGAATTCTAAAAAAAGTCTGTGACGTCTGACATCATATATTTTGTGTTGTTGGATGTCGTTTGTTTTTCTATATTTGTGTGTTGTTTTTATTTTGAACCCTATTTTTAAACTTTTTTCTTCTATGTTGCACAATGCAGAGTTGTTAAAATACTGGTATGTTGATGTCGACAAGATCGAGCCTAACTCATGTTTCGCCTTTTCGGCGCAACCGTTGCCACAGCATTCTGATGGCAGAGAATTTACTCAACTTCTGCGCTAGAAAGCTGTGGTTTCATTTGTACAGGCTTGCAGAATGTGACTGTTTGTAAGCCATAACTCCACACCTCTGTCGTGGCACAGCGGGTAGTTTGTCCAAAGAATGTCATCTATTTTCAAACTCACCTGTTCGAATTTAGACAGCACGCCATGACGAAAATGGAAACCAATCAATTTTGTTTATTTTTAAGACTCTACAATACAATACAATGGACTTCTCTCGCTGCTTTAAGAAATTTACACAAACACCTGCCATATAGGCCCCACACACGCTAGTTGACATCGACACAAATGTCAACTGGTTCCGATCCCAATTCCATAGTGGCATTTGGAAGTCGTTCGTTGGTACGCCAGTAAGCTTTGAATTGGGATCAGAACCAGTTGACATTTGTGTCGATGTCAACTAGCGTGTGGCGCCAAATAGCGCCAACACATACACATATAGCGCCTCGCTGCACACATTTGTTGTATTTAGCATTCCATTGGGCGCACGAACAACACTGGAAGACTTACTGTAGATAGTGATGGAAAGGCACCGGGGCACCCGTGACCATAGGGGATTTTGAGGGTAGCATTTTAGGGGGGGGGGGTCGGCCCCCGAGCACGTGCTAATAACTCAGGAACGGCTTGGTGGAAAATGTTGAAATTTTGATATATTATGGTTTCAGGTCGGGGCTAATTACAAGTCCGAGGAAATTTCGCTTCGACCCCCCTGACTGGAGATAGGGTGGGTCTATAAAAATGTCGTTTTTGCGAAATTTTTTGGTGTCGCTCAGAACATGTTAACTTTGCACAGCAATAACTCGGTGATTTGTCAACCGATTTTTGTCGTCTAACTTTCATAAAGATCACAAATGTTTGGAGAGTTCATTTCTGAGGTCAAATCGGTGATATTCAATTGTATGATATCGATTTGGCCGAATTTCCGGGGGTAAAATTTCGCGCAAAATTTTCCTTTTAGACATGCTATCTTATACTCCTGATCGAGAGAAACTCATAATAAAGAAATGAGATCGATAGCTCTTTCCAATCAAAAGTTATGGCACTTCAAACTTTCGCCTTTCATCCACACAAATAACCACATGAAGAACTTCAAAACTCCATATCTGGACCATTTCTTGGCCGATTTTCATCAATAAGCACTTAAAATGATTGAATAATCTGGAAATTTCGTTTTCGTTGTCTATTTATTTATATGTATTTTTATCCTGATAATTACACCAAAGAATTTGCGTTATTTTGTTGAACGGGAAATCTGATTGAATATATACATAAAAAGACAACAAAAATGAAATGTTCCAGTTATTCAATCATTTGAGGTGCTCCTTGACGAAAATCGGCCAAGAAATCGTCCAGATATGAGTTTTGAAGTAGCGTGCATTGTTCTTCATGTGGTTATTTGTGTGGATGGGAGGCGAAAGTTTCAAGTGCTTTAACCTTTGATGGAAAGACCTATCGATCTAATTTTATTTTTTTTATTTTTTTGTAGGAAATTTTGCATTCCGAAATTGGGCCAAATCGATATATAAAATATTAAATGTCACTGATTTGACCCAAAAAATGAACTCTCCAAACATTCATGATCATTTGAAAAGTCAAACGATAAAAATCTGTTGAGAAATGGGCAAGTGATTGAGGTGCAAGTTTGCATGTTCTGGGCGACACCCAAATTTTTTCGCAAAAAGTACGTTTTTATAGACCCACCCTATCTCCAGTCAGGGTGTCGTAGCGAAATTTCCTCGGACTTGTAATTAGCCCAACCTGAAACCATAATATATCAAATTTCAACATTTTCCACCAAGCCGTTCCTGAGTTATTAGCACGTGCTCGGGGCCGACCCCCCCCCCCCCCCTAAAATGCTACCCTCAAAATCCCCTATGCCCGTGACACGGTGCTGGGCACCGAAGGATTCTTCAAAGTTTCTTTACTTTAGTAACAAAAATACATTTTATGCACACGTGCACTTTTCAAAAGTACGTGTTCATGTGAGTACAGGTACTATTTTAACGTGTATGTACTCGCGTACTTTTTTAAAGTACGCGAGTACAGAAAACGTATTCAAACAGGCTTTTTATACGCTTTTTCAGGGCATAAAGTAAACAAAAGGAGAGAAAAGTTAAAAATAGGGTCAAAATATGCAACATACCTAGCATGAAAATAGGCAAAACTAGTGAATTTGATGGTGAAAAGCTCAAAAATGGGTGATTTTAGTGAAATTTGGGGCAAAATTTCTCAAACATATCCACTTTTACGTTTACCTGGGACAAAAGTAATTTACTCGCGTTAACTCATGAGTAAACGTAAAAAATCAATACTTACGTTTTCTGTACTCACCGGTGGGTAAAAAATAAATACTTTACGTTTTCTGTACTCACCTGTGAGTAAAAATAAATACTTTACGTTACGTTTACTTTTGAAAAAATTCAGTACATTTGATAACTCTGGTATTTACTCAGTACTCAGTAAATATATGTATTTTTCAGTAATTCAAATAAATTTTAAACAACTATAGGTGCGAAGCGGCTATGAATCGAGCAGATTTTAGACCCGACGAATTCAATTCGACATCCCGAAAAAAACTTGTTGTGCTAATTAAATTTCACAACATACGGAATATGTTTCATCTTAGGCCGGAATTAGAGCTCAGCGTCGATTCGACGTGAAATGATGACGTGAATGTCTTTCGTGAAATTAATTACCGTATTTCTCCGTTTATAGCACCCCCCGTGCATAACACCCGGGGTGTTATATAGTTTTATAGCACCCGGGGGTGCTATGCTAGATTTCAGAAAAAATGGCTCAAATTGAATGGTTTAAATATTGTGTGTGGCGCCGCCACTCATTGTAATTTCGCGGCAAGGCATGCAAGCACATTTTTCCATTGATTGACTGTACGCTGGGAACGAAAACTATGTAGGACATTGTATTTAAAAATGAAAGAACACGGGAAGTTTAACGCCCTTATTTGGTCATAAATACGATGTTAATGAGAACTACAATGTATTGTTACCGTGTTAACGTAGAAGTCATAAAGACTATGTTTAAAAAATTTTATGTATAGCACCCCCATTGACCTACACCCGGGTGTTATACAAGTTTTCAAAAAGTTCGCTGAAAATTGCTCCAATCTTGTATAACCCCCGGGTGTTATAAACGGAGAAATACGGTACACGAGTGTGGATCATGCTACGGGTCTACAATTTTCTAAGGATAATATCGAATCAATACCTTAATCGTGTCCAATACTGAGTGTTATCAGCCACAACTAGAGCGAATTGAAAAATTCAATTTTTATCATTTCACGTCATCATCATTTCACGTCACAGTG
>CAXIWS010000201.1:0-27178 GCA_964036195.1 Sphaerolaimus hirsutus
TACTCACTTACTCGCGTACTTTTTGAAAGTACTCGAGTACAGAAAACGTATTTCAAATGGGCTTTTAATAGGCTTTTTCAAGGCAGAAGTGGAAAAAAGAGAGAGAAAAGCTAAAAATTGGGGACAAAATATCCAAAATAAAATCAAAATAGCCAAAAACACAGTGACTAATGAATTTGGTTGTGAAAAAGCTCAAAAATTAGTGATTTTGAGCAAAAATTGGGGCACGATTTTTCAAAAATACCCACTTTTATGTTTTCCAGGGACAAAAATAATTTACTCAGGTTTACTCATGAGTAAAAGTAAAAAAATAAATACTTCACAGGGAATAGTACCTAACTGACAACTCGCTGCCAGCTAGGAGACAACAAGCTGACAAGCAGTTGTTTACACTTGGCAGCGAGCTGGCAGCTAGCTGTAAAAGGCTGCAGTCTGGTTGGCAGCGAGCTGTCAGCTTGCTGAAAGAACATATTTTATAAACACATTACAGTATTAAAAGAACATGTCAGCAAGCTGGCAGTGAGGTACAAAATAATTGTCAGTGAGGTAGGCCTGATTTTTGCTGCTTGGCAAGCGAACTGGCAGCAAGTTACTTTTCCCTGTGCTTTACGTTTTATGTACTCACCTGTGAGTAAAAAATAAATACTTTACATTTACATTGACTTTTAAAAAAGTTCAGTACTTTGAACAACTCTGCAGAAATCGTGCATCTTTAAACTTGTTTGCGTGAAACGCAAGCGACTTAGACATGTGCCAAGTTTAAATAATCACACTTGTACAAAAATCCCATAGAACAATGACTTCCAAAAAGTCTGCCATGTTTACCAGATGCCGCTCAGCTATCTATTTATCCCTGGGTAAATTTTTGGCTACTACCCCCTCTGACCCCCTCCCATTTCGCTTAGCCAGGTATCTACCATACCCTCAGGTGCTTATCTTTTCACCAGCAAATTTCCAGGGGATAATTCGAGGGGGTACACCCCCAATTGAGTGTAAAGAGAATGTATACGACAAAAGTTAAAGCTGCACTTTTTGACCCGGGCGATGCATAACACACGTTAGAAACAATGGCCCTACACACACTAGTTTTCACCGTAACATATGTGAAAACTGAAATGGCCACATGGCGACATCCAGCCTACTCTTTTTGTATGCTATACATGTTGTAGTTTTCAAATTTTCGAACTTTAACTCGAACATTAATTAAATTTCAAATTTAAATCAAATCAAATCATTCAACCGTGTTTATTAATTTTCATTTGAAATTTTTTTAGTTTTCCCACGAAGTCACGGTGAAAACTAGTGTGTGTAGGCACAATGATAGAGTTATAGTCTTTAATAGTGCGACATGTTAGAAAAAAACCAACGTAAGGCGCCGGCCGGCGGTTTTTAAGGTTCACGGTCACGGTTTCACATTTTCAAGGTGGGCCAATTGTGCGCTGGTGCACACGAGAAGGTGGCAAAGGTTATCGCCGATTCACGGGCTGCCAAAGTGAATCGATTGCCCTGGTGATGAGCCTGTTGAAGCATCCACAGGGAAAAGTACCTTACTGACAACTCGCTGCCAGCTCAAAGACAACAAACTGACAACAACATGCAGTTGTTTACACTTGGCAGCGAGTTGTCAGCGAGTTGTCAGCGTGTGGCAGCGAGTAGGGAAAAGCTGCAGTGTGGTTGGCAGCGAGCTGTCAGCTTGCTGAAAGCATGTACTTTATAAACACGTTACAGCATCAAAAAACATGTCAGCGAGCTGGCAGCGAGGTGTAAAAAAATTGTCAGCGAGCTAGGCCTGATTTTCGCTGCTTGGCAAGCGAGCTGGCAGTGAGTTACTTTTCCCTGTGATCTGATTCCGACGAGTCTCTCGTCGAATTTGAGTAGAAGCCTTCTGAGTAGCCTTTTTGAGTGCGAAATCTTTCCTATTTAGTTGTTAATGCTCACCCAAATTTTGACTTTAATCTGGCGACCCAGTGTCAAGTTATTCAAAATCTAAAGCGTTGGTCTACATTGCCTCACCCTGTACTTATCAATACTTGTAAAAAAACACTTTCCCGGACAAGTTCACCACCCATTTTTTTATTTCACGTCGAATGCAATATCTCTATCCATGGGGGTGTTATAAAGCTGAAACTTTGTATATATAAAGTTGTAAGACCCCTCTACTCCCCAACAATGGGGGAGGTGCGGCGACCCACCCTGTAGTGAGTTGCCGCACCTCCCCCATTGTTGGGGAGTAGAGGGGTCTTACAACTTTATATATACAAAGTTTCAGCTTTATAACACCCCCATGGACAGAGATATTGCATTCGAAGTGAAATAAAAAAATGGGTGGTGAACTTGTCCGGGAAGGTGTTTATTGTGTCCAAATCACAGCGTGAATGGTCACAGCTGGATCGAAGTGAAAATTTGAGAGATGATAATTTTATGTTAGTCAAATAACTATCGCCCCTTGAACCCCCCCACCCCCTCGGGGATGTGTGATGGATATTTATGTGTATTTCGATCTGAAAATTGTCATGTGAAAAATTAATCGTGGAGGTGAAATCCACATTTAACTCGATTTTTATGGATTTGGCGCTTGTGAACTTTTGGAATGAAAGTCCCAATTTATTTCTGTGTGATACTGTTTTTTTTAATTACTTAGAGCATTTTCATTTATTTATATGCTGTCCCAGTCAAGCCACGAGCCAGGAGTCAAACAACAAATCAGTATATAAAATTGGAATGTTAGATACACAGTATATTCCGCATTTGCTTGAATAATTCCCCAGGGGAATTACTATTTCATCAGACTTTTTTGAGGGGGACTATTCGACGGGGGAAATTATTCATGAGGAGGAGCTAATATTCATCAAAACTTTCATGAATGTCAAGTTAAGTGATTTCACATAATATTCTTCATGACACGTGCTCCCGAGATGGAGGGGGGGTTAAATGAGGGGGAATATTTCGAGGGGGTGGTTGATTATTTCGGCTGAAATTTTTTCAAATCCTAGTATAAAATCGTTGTTTGTGATGTGCGCTGGGGTGGAAATATGCATCAATAACTGACATGTATAGACTCCTGTATACTACTATTAGTACGTAGATGGTATAAACACTGTTCTAACGTGATTCCGACATTGTTTAACGTGTGTTCTGCACTACGCAGAACACAAACTGCAGTATTTGTCATGAACGTTCTCTTTACACTCAATCTGGGGGGGGTATTTCGAGGGGGGGGGGGTGATTGTGTCATAGTGGTCTCAAGAGGGGGGGGGGTCAAACGAGGGGGGGTATTTCGAGGAAATACGGTAAAATACTAATTTTAACAACAGGCAGTAACACTTAAGAGTTTGACAAGATGTTAGACGACAATATTGTAAATATTTATATATTTATGTTGGTAGGATAAAGTGATACAAACGTTAAAAACAGAAGCTTCCGATTATTGTGAGAAATTGTAGAGATACAAAGTTTCAGAGATGCGTTAATGAGCATCACTCCACCATTTTTAAAACGCTAGCGCCAAGCGCCAATGGCGCCACGACATCATCGCGCCAAGCGCCAAAAGCGCCATGGCGCTTTTTGCTTTGGCGCTAGCGCCATGGCGCTTTACATCACTATTCACCATCATCTTCATGATAGTGCACAGCCACTTAATCGGGTGCCAGTTCCGCAAATTGAGGAGTAAAATGGCAAAAGCCAAGCGAATTGAGAAGTAAAATAGCCAAAGCGAAGAGAAATTACTTTTTTATTTTTTTATTAACCTTTACCAATTTACTTGCCGTTTCACTTCGCTTTTGCCATTTTACTTCTCACTACTCAATTTGCGGAACTGGCGCCAGATATTCTATCCGAAAAAAACCCTGAATATTTTGACGTTTTTGAAAACAATGACGGTAAAAAATAATAATTTTGGTTTGTTCTGGCAACTTAATTGAATAAATAAGATTTTAATTTAGATACCGTATTTCCTCGAAATACCCCCCGGGGGGTGATTGTTTCATAGTGGTCCCGAGAGGGGGGGGGGGTTAAACGAGGGGGGGGGGTATTTCGAGGGGGGGTTATTATTTCACAAGAAAATTTTTGAAATCCAAGTACGAAATTGTCGTCTGAAAGGTACGCAGACGTCAAAAAATGCAACAAAAACCGCCATTTATAAGGTTCTGTAGACTAATATTAGTATGTAGGTGGTATGTACACTGTTCTAACGTGACACCGACATTGTTTTAACGTGTGTTCTGCAGTACACAGAACACAAACTACAGTTATTGTCATGTACTTTCCCTTTACACTCAATTTGGGGGGGGGTATTTCGAGGGGGGGGGTGATTGTTTCATAGTGGTCTCGAGAGGGGGGGGGGGTCAAACGAGGGGGGGTATTTCGAGGGGGGGGGTATTTCGAGGAAATACGGTATGCATAATTTCCAACTACCAGAATACTTGTTTGACAAAAAAAAATAAACGACCACATTCAGATTGCGAACATGATGTAAAATTGTCAAAATGAAGAAACAACTGACATGTTTCAGTAATACGCACTGTCTGCAATTTTCCTGTCAACTTTTTGCCCTAATAAATATAAAAAGCACAGTTTCAAATGTTATTTTTGACAGGTCAGTTAACTGTATTGTGTAAGTTTTTGAGACAATCTTGAAGAACGCAGAACTAGAAGGGAATTTTTCGTGCACATTCAGAATATAAAAATTCCTTACCCAAAAAAGTACGTTTCTGATTAAAAACTGTAAAGTTTAATAGGACAAAGGACTTTATTATTTGGATTTACATTTTCACAAATAGGTGACTATTTATCTGTGTATAAAATCTTATGTTCCATAATTCATAGGTAATCGTTCGAGGAAATAGGTAGATAGATTTGAGATTTGAGATAGATTTTGATTACAGCATATTTTAATTCGGAGCTGCACACACAAAATATTCTATTTTTATTTTCTACCAAATACAAAAGTATTTATTGGCACATTGCCAAATAACATTTCCGACCGGTTCAATATTTTAAAGGAAGTATTTTACTGAGTATTTGGAGCATACATATTTATGAGTGACTGACAATGACATGGGCCATGTGACTTTCAAAGTTTAGCTTGAAAATGGCTATACGGCGTGCTCACATTCTCAGTTGTGAAAAGGTATTTATTTTTACTCAAAAATATTTATAAGGTACTAGAGTACCGAGTAAATACATTTACATTTCCTACCAAAAAGATAGCGCTACTCGCTTTTACGTATTTATACTTTTGAAGGTATCTGATTCAGATTACACAAAAGGTATTTTTAATACTGATTGATTCACTAGGTACATATTTTGGAGAGAAAAATTGAAAATGTGTATTATAAGTAGTATTTTTGTATAAACCTTTTGTGGACGCATTGAAAATGTTTCATGAAAAAGTATTGAGAGACATTACATTTTTACTTTTACGAAACAACACTAAATATTCTAAAGTGAACAATTGGAAAAAACTCCCTTTTACGTTTTCTCGGCTGAAAGTACCTTTACGTTTCTGTTATATTTAGTTCAAGTACAAAATTGTTTTATGATAAAATCGTTTCTGTACTCGAGATGTGAGTGCCTGAATTAAAAATACCGTATTACCTCGAAATACCCCCATGGGGGTTTATTATTTCGCCAGCAAAATTTGAGGGGGGGTTAATTCGAGGGGGGGTTTATTCGAGGGGGGGGGGGTTTATTATTTCGTCAGAAATTTTCGTAAGGATCGTAGTAAATAGTAGGCATTTGCGTACCCAAAATAGGTAATAAATGTGTCCAGACAGGATGTATTTGGACATAAAAACGTAGATAGCTACACAAACTACTCTTTGTGTAGCTGCAATGCAAATTAACAGTAATATACATCATGTACATTGCGTACATGACGTATTTATTATGTACATGACGTACATCATCCCGAAGGGGGGGGGTATTTCGAGGGGGGGGGGTTATTATTTCCCCAGCCCATTTTGAGGGGGGTTAATTCGAGGGGGGGTTAATTCAAGGGGGGGGGGATAATTCGAGGTAATACGGTACTTTACCCTCGCGTATACCTTTAAAAACATGGTACTTTTAACAACTCTGCTCACACGTACGTTTATACTCATACACACATCCATTCATATGTTAGCTTAGAATGTCGTGTGCCACTGTCACTGTAAACTAATCCCATAGGAGATTTTTAGCTAACCCGGGGCCATTTTGTGACTGCACCGGGCCACAAAACGGGATTTCCATGGATGAAGTTTGTGTAAATGTTTTTTCGGTACTTTTACGCATCATCGATTTTATTAATCAGTATTGACATGTCATATTCATTGTGATAAGATAGTACTTAATCAGCATTGACAGAGTTACTTGAAAGATCACGGTTTACTCTTCTACTTGTCACTTTGTGTACTTAAGTAAATGTCACCTTGATTGACACTTAACAAGGCTTGGGATGCGCACCAGGCACCAATTCCACAAGACGAAACGTTACATAATACCGTATTTCCTCGAAATACCCCCCCGGGGTGATTGTTTCAGAGTGAGAATTTTGAGGGGGTTAAACGAGGGGGGTATTTCGAGGGGGGGGGGGTTATTATTTCGCCAGAAAAATTGTCCTGAAAAGTACTAAATTGTCGTCTGTAACGTACGCAGACGTAGAAAAATGCAACGATAACCGCTATATATAAGAGTCTATTGACTTATATAAGTGTGTAACACTGTTCTAACGTAACAATTCATTGATTTTAATGTGTGTTTTGCATTGCCCGAATCACAAACCACAGTTTTGCCATGTACGTTATCTGTACACTCAATTTAGGGGGGGGGGGTATTTCAAGGGGATGGGTAATTATTTCATCGTGTCCATTTTGAGGGGGGGGGGGGGTATTTCGAGGGGGGGTATTTCGAGGAAATACGGTAAATAGAAAAGTGGTCCGTGATATGTAGGGTCATAAGTTGTAAGTCAAGTGACAAGTAAATTCCTAGATAAAAACACTGATGTCACTACACATGCAACTGTCCACTTTTCATGTCACTTGTCCACTACCCTAATTGGCCCGAGTAGTAGTAAAATGTGAAGTGAAGTGAAACTTCATTTTCAGGAAGTTTACAGCCAGATATAAATATTTACCTCCAGAAGTTGGCAACTTATAATCTGCAACTTTTGGGAAATTCATAGTTCGGTCATTCCATATGAACAGATGACGAATTTTGTCAATTAGCAATATTTTACCTGGGCAGATGATTTAACAGGTGTGTTTAATTTTTTTGATTAGCGGTCTCAAACGGCCAGGCCTATTTCGCACATAAACCCGTTTCGCACATATGCCCGTCTCGCACATATGCCCGTTTCGCACATGGATGAAACCGGGACCGCACATACGCCCGTTTCGCACATAACTGATGCTATGTGCAAAATTGGGCCTATGTGCGTGTCGTGCGTGTGACTGGGCACCCCAACATTACCCCCCCCCCCCCCCCCCCGCAGCACAACAAGTTCTCAAGGTTCAAATGAGTTTTCAACATATTTATCACTTTTTCAAGTGAAAATATGAAAAGTAAAGTGACTTGTCATTTGACTTTTCACTCTTTTCACTTGAAAAAGTGATAAATATGCTAAAAACTGAAAAGTCGAATGACAAGTCACTTTACTTTTCACTTTGTTCACTTGAAAAAGTGATAAATATGTTGAAAACTGAAAAGTCAAATGACAAGTCACTTTACTTTTCACATTTTCACTTAAAAAGTGATAAATATGTTGAAAACTTTGTTGAGCCTTGAGAACGCATTGTGCTGTGGGGGGGGGGGGGTGTTGTTGGGGTGCCGAGTCACAAGCACGACACACACATAGGCCTGTCACACATATACCTGTTTCTCACATAGCATCACTTATGGGTGAAATGGGCATATGTGCAGTTGGCACTGCACTATTCCGCATGTAAACCCATCCCACATGTTGACCCGGAACACGTTTTATTATACCCGGCATAGTGAAAAAAGGCAATAAAACACATGACCTAGTAATTTTGAAGGTGAGAATCTATAAGAATTAGCGATTTTGGGTGAAAATTAGGGTAAAATTGCTCAAAAGCGCTCTAGATAGCTACATAACTAGTCACTTTGTGGGGGGGTGTTCAGGGGAAAATAGCCAAAACAATTTGGCCAGGGATAGATATAAAGTTGGGCTATTTGGGGTGGGGTTACCCGCCCCCTTTCTTACCCCTGTGCGTAAATATGATGTCTCTATAATGGGTCTACATGCGGGATGGGTTTACATGCATAAAAGGCTTGACCCTATGCGGTCCGGGTTTCATCCATATGCGAAACGGGTTTATGTGCGGAACAGTGCACCCTCGTCTCAGAATGAATTTCCTTCAAAATCAATTATCTTAAAAACACAAAAAAAGACAAAAATGCTCGTGTAATTCGAGACGACAAAACAAAAATATCACTTTTCTCTGACCGACAAACTTGTATCGCCAAAAAGACAAGTGGAAAAACGAAAACGCAAAAAGTTCAGTCGACGTGATTGTGAGTTGACTGACACGATCAGCTGTTTTTCGTTCAAAACGCCACCTAAAAGCCGCAAATGCATCTGCCTAATAGCCTAATTATGGCGGGTTCAAATGGGTGGCAGTGGGCTGAAACGTAGGAACAAATGATGCCTGCCACACCACGAGAGTTGTTTAAAGTACTGAACTTTTTTAAAAGTGGACTTTAACATAAAGTATTTATTTTTTACTCACCGCTGACTACAGAAAACGCAAAGTATTTTTGTACTTTTACTCGTGATACAGGGTTGGTTTAAAAAAAATAATTTGTATACAAATTGTATAAAAATGTCTTTTATTTTAATTTTATTCTTGTTTCATTTTATTTTATTTTATTCCAAAATGTTAATAAAATGATAAAATGAACCATTTTACAAAAATTTTACAAAAATTTTACACAAAATCAGAATCTCGCATGCAAGGCCAGAAAAATGTTATAATTAGACCTAAACATGAAAAACATGGGAAATTTTTTCCATTACTTATAAAAAGTTGTAGTAGGTATTGTAAGCTAGTTGTATTGTAAGTGTAAAGTTACAATTATAGATAATAATGATTTGCATTTTCAGTAGAAGGACTACTGGAGTGTCTGTGCCGGGTGCATTTGTAAAATGTGAAGTGTCAATTGTCATGACAAATGTCTTGCAAAGTGCAAATTGTGTATCCAAATCTTATGTTTTTGTATCCAAATCTTAAGTTTTGGTATTCAAATCATATGTTTTTGTATCCAGATGTTCACATAAGATTTGGATACAAAAACAACAAGATTTTGATAGAAAACATAAGGTTTCAATACAATTTGACCCTCTCAGGGCTTGTGACTGCCCCAGCTCCGCAAATAAACAGGTTGAACCTCAAGGAACAAGATAAAAATTTTTACAAAAAATATGAATTTTTATACAATTTTTTACAAAAATATGAATTTGTATACAATTTTACAAAAATTAGAATTTTTATACAATTTAAATTTTTATTTTGATATTTTCCATTTTATTTTATTCTTAAATTTTCCATTTTATTTTTATTTTATTTTTTTCTGAGATTTTGCCAACCCTGCTCGTGAATTGACGTGAGTGAATAACTTTTGTTCACAGAAAATGGAAAATTGGGTATTTCTGAGAAATTTTGGCCGCATTTTCGCTTAAAATCACAAATTCCCAATTTTTTCACCCTTAAATTCACTAGTTTGTGCTGTTTGTGCCCATTTTAAAAACTATTTTGGACATTTTTACCTTTTTTTAGCTTTGTTTTGCTTTTTTTCTTGTTATGTCTTGAAAAAGCCAATATAAAAGCCATAAATTTGAAATACGTTTTCTGTACTCGCGTACTTTTAAAAAGTATGCGAGTAAGTGAGTACAGGTGCTTTTTCGGAGGAAACACAAACGTATTTACGCAGTACCCGAGTATATGTACTCATCATGTAAACATGAATTCGCTTTAACAACTCTGCACGCCACAACTAAGTGATCGAAACACACCGGAAGATTACCGGACCTGTAATTCCGGTAAATGTGAATATTTACCACTTACCTTTGGTATGAAGATTGAACATAATGTTGTACCGTTTACAATAAATAATTTGAAAAATTTACGGTGCCCATCTGTTCGCGGTTTGTTATACCTAGGTAAATACAATGAATGTCAGTAAAAAAGGTGACCCTTGTGTTAAAACTAGCAGGATTCTCTCCGACCTTCGGTCGGGTTTTGTGGTTCTCTACAATTAATACCATTGGAGAAAATATGATACTTTAGTTAAGTTTGCCCACATGCTAGGCATGTGTTTTGAAATGCAGTATGTAATGTACCAACAATAACAAGACCAATACCAAAGATGCAATGTTTTGGAATGGATTTTTGTAAACTTGGTTGGTAAAATGTAAAACTGTTAACTGTAAAATGGTTGGGCATGAAACTCGGTAGTAAAATGTGGACAGTTTGCGATTTGGTATGATGGTGTGCAGTGTGCATTCTGTGTGGTATAGGTTTTGTGATATGATAGTGTGGTTTTTGCAAGGTGTCAAACTTTGTTGTAATCTTCAATTGGTTACATTTGTGCTTTGCTGTTCTTTTTGTGTTTGTAAATCCTTGTGGTATTAATTGTAGAGAACCACAAAACCCAACTGAAGGTTGGAGAGAATCCTGCTATAGGTACCCACTACTCAGAGGCTTGCAAAAACTGACACCCCAATGGGGACCCCCCTCCAAATGGCACCCCCCGGGGAACCCCCCAATGTGGCACCCCCTGGGAACCGCCCAAAAATGAGACCCCCTAGGGCCCCACAAATATGGCACCCCCTGAGGACCACCGAAAAATGGCACCCCTTAGGGACCCCCCAAAAATGGCACCCCCTTGGGACCCCCCAAAATAGCACCCCCTGGGGACCCACCAAACATGGCACCCCCTAGGAACCCCCACAAAAATGGCACCCCCTGGGGACCCACCCAAAGTTGGCTCCCCCTGGGGACTCTCCAAAAATGGCACCCCCTGGGGACCACCCCAAAATGGCACCCCCTTAGGACCCCCCTGCAAAAAAAAATATAGCACCCCCCTGAGGACCACCAAAAAATGGCACCCCTGGGGACCACCCAAAAAATGGCACCCTATGTGGACCCCCTTGAAATGGCACCCCCATATGTACCTCCAGAAAATGGCACCCCCTGGAGACCCCCCAAAAATGGCACCCCATGGGGACCCCCTCTAAATCCTGTTAACACAGCCCCTAGTTTGGAAACTCCTGTAAACTCAGCCCCTAATTTGGAAACTCCTATAAACTCAGCCCCTAGCTTGCAAACTCTCGTAAACTCAGCCCCTAACTTGCAAACTCCCATAAACTCAGCCACTTATTTGTAAGCTCCCATAAACTCAGCCTCTAATTTGAAAACTCCCATAAACTCAGCCCCCAATTTTAAAAACTCCTGTAAACTCAACCCATAATTTGGAAACTGCTGTAAACTCAGCCCTAATTTGGATACTCCAATAAACTCAGCCCCTAATTTAGAAACTCCCATAAACTCAGCCCCTAATTTGGAAACTCCCTTAAAATCAGCCCCTAATTTGGAAACTCCCATAAACTCAGCCCCTAATTTGGAAACTCCCGTAAACTCATTTTCAGGTTTATGGTAATGTAGTGTGAAAATGGTATGAATATTTCAAAAAATCACTATCATCAATCCACAAATGCATCAATTCACAATTTTCAATTTTTTAGCCCCAAGGGTTAGACTTAAAAGGTTATGGTAATGTAGAGTAGAAATGGAGTGCACATCTCAAATCACTGCAATAAAAAACCCACAAACGCATCCTTTCACAAATTGAAAGTTTTTGTGCCCAGGGGTTCATTATCAGGGTTTTAGTAATGTGGTGTCAAAATGGAGTGCATATTTGAAATCGCTACAATCAGAAACCCACAAACACATCATTTTATGATTTGAAAATTTTTGGCCCTGGGGGTTCATTTTCAGGGTTATGGTAATGTAGTGTCAAAATGAAGTGCATATTTCAAATCAAGGCAATCAAAAAGCCACAAATGCATCATTTCACAATTTCTTATTTATTAGCCCCATGGGTTCAATTTAAGGCTTACAGTAATGTAGAGTTGAAATTGAGTCATTTCAAATCAGTGCAATAAGAAACCTGCAAAATGCATCATTTTACAAATAGAAATTTTTGGGTCTAGGGGTTCAATTTCAGAGTTTTAGTAATGTAGTGTCAAAATGGAGTGCATATTTGAAATCGCTACAATCAGAAACCCACAAATGCATCATTTTATGATTTGAAAGTTTTTGGCTTAGGGGGTTCATTTTTATGGTTATGGTAATGTAGTGTCAAAATGAAGTGCATATTTCAAATGAGTGCAATCAGAAACCTGAAAATGAATGATTTCACAAATTGAAAGTTTTTGGCTCCAGAGGTTCATTTTCAGGGTTATGGTTATGTAGTTTTCAGGGTTATGTAGTGTCAAAATGGATTGCATATTTCAAATCAGTGCAATTAGAAACCCACATTGAATCATTTCACAATTTCTAATTTTTTAAGCCCTGGGCATATTTGAAATAGCTACACTCTGAAACCCACAAATCCATCATTTTATGGTTTGAAAGTTTTTGGCCCAGGGGGTTCATTTTTAGGGTTATGGTAATGTAGTGTCAAAATGAAGTGCATATTTCAAATGAGTGCTAACAGAAACCCGAAAATGCATCATTTCTCAAATTGAAAGTATTTGGCCCCATGGGTTCATTTTTAGGGTTATGGTAATGTAGTGTCAAAATGGAGTGCATATATCAAATCAGTGCAATTAGAAACCCACATTGAATCATTTCACAATTTCTAATTTTTTAAGCCCTGGGCATATTTGAAATCACTACACTCAGAAACTCACAAATCCATCATTTTATGATTTGAAAGTTTTTGGCCCAGGGGGTTCATTTTAGGGTTATGGTAATGTAGTGTCAAAATGAAGTGCATATTTCAGATGAGTGCAATCAGAAACCCGAAAATGCATCATTTCTCAAATTGAAAGTATTTAACCCCATGGGTCCATTTTGAGGGTTATGGTAATGTAGTGTCAAAATGGAGTGCATATATCAAATCAGTGCAATCAGAAACCCAAATTTGAAATCAGTGCAATCAGAAACCCAAAAATGCATCATTTCACAAATTGAAATTTTTTGGCCCCAGTGGTTCATTTTCAGGGTTATGGTAATGTAGTGTCAAAATGAAGTGCATATTTCAAATGAATGCAATCAGAAACCTGAAAATGCATCATTTCTCAAATTGAAAGTATTTGGCCCCATGGGTTCATTTTTCGGGTTATGGTAATGTAGTGTCAATGGAGTGCATATATCAAATCAGTGCAATCAGAAACCTAAATTTGAAATCAGTGCAACCAGAAACCCAAAAATGCATCATTTCACAAATTGAAAGTTTTTGGCCCCAGTGGTTCATTTTCAGGGTTATGGTAATGTAGTGTCAAAATGGAGTGCATTATATATCAAATCAGTGCAATTAGAAACCCACAATGCATCATTTCACAATTTGAAAATTTTGGCCCCATTTTGGGTTCAATTTCAGGGTTATCGTAATGTACTGTCAGAATGGAGTGCATATTTCAAATAATTGTAATCAGTAACCCACAAATGCATTATATCACAATTTATATTTTTTAGCCCCGGGGGCCTCACTTAAGGATTATGGTAATGTTATTGTTAACTCCCATAAACTCAGCCCCTAATTTGGCAAACACCCATCAACTCAACTCCCATAAACTCAGCCTCTAATTTTTAAACTTGTGTCAACAGCCCCTTATCTTTAAACTTCTGTCAACTCAACCCTAATTTATCAACACCCATCAACTCAACCCTGAATTGTAAACTCAGCCCCTAAAAACTCAAGTCAACCCCCTATACATGTGCAATTGCATTCTTGGGAAGCAACTTTGCCATCTACTAACCCTGTTTGTCAAGATTGTGGATCGTGTTTGTAAAGGGCATTTGTACTAATAAATAGTGACTGCATTGTGTGCAAAAACACACACGAATCGGGCACAATGAGGCCTGTGATTGTGCCTCCTATCTTTTGCATTGAAGCATCCTTAGCGTGCAGTTCTCTCGAAATTGTATAGGTGGAGATGATGTTTCGCGCAATTCTATTTTTACAAAAACAACACTTTATTAAGTCATTCGGTGCGGTGCCAATTTTCCGGTAAACCTTACCATAACTAGATGACCGTATGGACAAATGCTTTGGTTGAGTCACGTCACGTCATTATTGATATCGATAATTAGGGTTAATTTTTGTCAACTTTAAATCTGGAACAGATGCCAAGTGTGCAAAAAAGCCTAGCTGGGGCCAGTTCTGCCAGTGGTAGAGTAAAAAGGAAAACTTTACTCTTCAGTCTTCACTCCACTCTTTGCTCTCTTTCCCTTTACTTTTTACTCTACTCTTTACTTTTCCACTTGCGGAACCAGCACCAGGGGGCAAGCATTAAAGTGTCAACTATGTATCCAAATCTCATGTTTCTGTATCCAGATCTGTTTTTTGTATCAAAATCTTATGTTTGATAATAAGATTTAGATATGAAAACATAAGATCTGGATTAAAAACAAACATAAGATTTGGATACATAGTTGACACTTTGGGATAGCCCCTGGTGCTGGTTCAACAAGTGTTAAATTAAAGAATAAAGTTAAAAGTAAAGAGTATGGTGAAGAGTGAAGCGGAAGGTAGAAATAATGAATTTTTGCTCAGAATTTACTACAAAATGGTCATTCAAATATATGTCCAACCTGCATTAAAAAATATTGGCTTGGCGCCTTGCGCCTTAAAAAAGGCGTCATGGCACCTTGTGGTTTGGCGCTGGGGCACTATCGCCTTCACATCAGTATTGTATACTTGTCAGATGTCACATCGCAAATGAAATCTTGTCTGAAGACTCCACTCTGGGTATTCTGAACCTCAAAATATATGAGGTTTCGAACGCTTCCGTAACTAATAATAGTAGAGTCTTGATGTGTTTTTGTATCTTGCTTTTTTTGAAGACTTAATAATTTAACGTTTATTAGCGCCAGCAGGGCCGTATTCAGGGGGGGGGGCTGCAGCCGGAAAGTGACCGGAAAATGTGACTTTTTCGGCGTCAGCGTAAAAAATTTTGCTCAGATTTGCTCCATTTGGCCGCAAATCGTTCTAAATACACTCAATGTTGTGCTTTTTATCTGTTTTTGTATGTATATTTACATACATATACAGCGTTCCATGGCGCTGGCGCCGACGCCAATGGCGCAATGGCGTGGCGCCTACTAATGGCGCCAGCGCCATTCCGCCGCTCTGTAGCTAAAATTGTAGGGGGGCGGCTGAGCCCTCAGATTCAGTTTTTTATTTCCCCTTTCAGTAGGTAATTTTTTTTTTCGTTTCCGTTTTTCTGGCTAAATTCCAATTTTCCAGCTAAATTTTCAGTGTTTCTCCTTTTTCCCTTTTCTAGCTTAACTGTTTTCTGTTTCAGGCAAACTGGTTTTCAATGCATGCAGGTTTCCAATTAACCCTCGAATAAGCTACCCTTGAATAACCCCCTCAAAATTTGCTGGAGAGACAATAAACCCAGTGGGGGTATTTCGATAAAATAGAATGATATCATTTACCGCATTTCCTCGAAATACCCCCAGGGGGTTTATTTTTTCAGAGTGGAAATTTTGAGGGGGGTAATTCGAGGGAGGGGGGCTTATTCGATGGGGGGGTTTATTTTTTCCCCAGCCCAAAAAACCTGGGGGTATTTCGAAGGGGGGTTAATTCAAGGGGGGGGTAAATCGGGGAAATACGGTAGATTCTTTTTTTCAGACTCTATTGTTTATGTATTCAGGTACACTTGCCGCGGACAAGCAGGGAATTAAATTGATAATTTAATAACATTTTCATGAGTTTTTTTATTCTAATTTTTTTCAAATTTCAGTGCGAGAAAGGGAAAAGTTCCAGAAACAAAATCAGTGCTAAAAAGTTAACTCACAAATACACAATTACGATTTTGCCAATTTTCATTTGCATTTGCAAACAAACGCGCCAGCTGGCATCCACACTATTTTCATTTTTTTATGCATTTAGTTAGCTGGCAACAGAGTTTAGATTGTAAATCACAAATTAATGGCTTTTTCGTCATTTTTGTGTGGTGTCAATCTGTTGGTGTGAAGTAATTTCGCACCGAACAGAATTCTTATTTTTATTCAATATAAAATAAAAGCAGCCTTTCATTGGTTTTCAATTAATTATTAGACTTATTTGGACTATTTTTCTGCAGTTTCTAGCCTAAATTACTTCTGAAAAGATGCGTATTAAAGTATTTTGGGATAAATATTCAATAAATAGCGTTTAGGCCTGAACTAATTATGGAAAAGCGCCATGACATTTGCGCATACAGTATTTCTTCTAATAGAAGAGCCCCATTCTATTTTTCATCAACTTTTTCACCTGTCGCTCTATTGGAGGCTGCCGTTCTATTATTTTCATGAGCACAAAAGCGTGCCAAAACCTGCCATTCTATTGGAGGTATGCAATTCTGTTAGAAGAAATGCGGTAGTTATTCTATCTCAAGGCAGAAATTTGTGTGTGGCGCTTTTAGTGGTTGGCACTTGGCGCCATTCTTTTTAGCGCTATTGGCGCCATTTCGCTGTGGCGCTTGGCGCCAAGTTTTTGGCGTTTTTACATCACCATTCTAACCTATGTTTCTGACTCATTTCACACTTAGATGGTATAGAAAAAGGTCAAGTTTCAGTTCCAGAAATGCCTACAAATGTGTTCTAAATTGAGTTCTTGGCTGCACCTTTTAATATTTATTATATTTACTCCCCAGTCACTTTTATATTTTATATGAAACTTATTCCTGAAGTTATCTATGTACATTGAATGCTTTTTTCTTTATTTTTTTATTGAAGTATAGAAAACTCAATTAATTCCACACCAAGCTTTAGGTTTCACGTTTAGAAATTATTGACTAGAGAACCATATAGATGGAAAAGTTCCAGAAAAATGGCTATTTATCCCGTCAAAAAAGTGCGTTTACCTATATTTACCTCACAAAAAAAAGATTTTTAAATGTCAGGAACTTTTTTCAAAGGTCATAAAAAGTGTCTGATGATCTAGTCTGAGTCTACATTAACCATGTTCAAATGCATGCATTACCGTATATACTCAAATGGTTCCCCCGCGTTGCATAATTCCCCCCTCTTAGAGAAGTGAGGAAAAAATACCCCCCCCCCCCCCCTCGAATAATTCCCCCTTTAGGCATAAGTTTTACATCAAATTTGAACAAAAATTACATGTTATTTAGTAAAAAAAGCATATTTCATGATATCAGTTCATACCATAGAAACATGCTTAACATTTTTGACGAAATAATAATTCCCCCTCAAAAACGTCTGACGAAAAAATAATTCCCCGGGGGGATTATTCGAGTATATTATGTATTTTATTTTTTGTGCTCACAGATTTTTCCACCAGAATAAGCACTATCCTTGTCTGATCAGATTTCATTACCATTTCGCTTTTCACAAAAAAATAAACTTTTCAAACTGATTAAAAAAATGGGCCAGCATATATAAAATAGACCTTGTCGTATCAGATTTCAATTGAGTGGTATTAGAAAAGCGTTTATAAAGCTTCTATTATTCAGAAACAACTTTATCTGTGCTGCAAGCTAACTATTTATGTAAACTGATTTTTTCTGAAACTACATGGAACTTTTGTTTGAACTCAAAACTCACTTAAACTCAGAAATTATCAGTTTATACAGGGAACGTAGTTTTTCCAACATCTAAATACAAATGATACCAAAAATTTAACGTCCATTTTTTACCCACTTAAAAACCTTTCCCCTCCCCCTTTGTAGTAATTTTTAGTAACTTTTATCGACATGCGACCGAGGCAAAATTCCCCTACTAAAGAGCTTAATTTAGTCCTAAAATTAGCTAATAAATGAATATTTATTAAACCTACACCCTCCGCTTGAATCTGAAGAGTGACTTAATCTGAATATTTTTACATTTTCAACTATTGCATATTTAAATAAATTTACATCAACGTATTGCTGTATTTTGTGTACTGAAAAAGTGCTATATTTCTCCAAGCATTTGTGCATGCTAAAAGTCGAAATTGTCCCCTGGTGGGTTAACGCTTTTTAAAAGGTTTTTCTTATTTTATTTTCCGTTGGACAGTTTTCAGCACAAATTTTGTTTCAAACAATATTTCTGTACACACTGTAGAGAAATTTTTCATGCTTTCATGACTTTGCATGATATTTGACATTTATAAGGTATTTTACATTACCTTTGATACTTTGCATGTGATTTGACATTTGAGCACTTTTTGGGTCTGGGAGTGGGTGGCATCAGATATCCATTTGCAACTTTAAAAGCGATTTTCAGTCCAGTTTGCATTTACTCGGCGGTAGGGTTGGGAAGTTCAAAATTTTCGGTTCCGGTTCTTGGTTCGGTTCTTAAGTTCGGTTCCGGTTCGGTTCTTTCGGTTCCAAATTTTCAAAAATTTCGGTTCCGGGTAATGAAAAAATCGGGTATTGGGTAATGAAAAAATCGGGTATCGGGCAATAATAAGCTGAATAAAGAAAAAACAACATACAGTTGTAGTGTAGCAAACATACAGTTGTAGTGTAGCAAACATCATACATGAAACAATGTGCAAATCCAAACAAAGCAGCTGTTTCAATCTCACTTCGTCTCAACAACAATAACCATTACTACAAATGGATATCAATTCAAACTGCATGAATAATCAATCTGTTTCAGTGCCCTCTGTAAAACGCAACGGTGCAAATGTTGCATTTTGATAGGATTATTGTAAAAAAAATCCGGTTCTTTCGGTTCTTTTGTTCGGTACCGGGTCTAACTGTCGGTTCTCGGTTCCGGTTCGGGTATTTTTTTCGGTTCCGGTTCTCGGTTCCAAAATAGCGCTCGGTTCTCGGTTCGGTTCGGTTCCCCAACCCAACTCGGCGGACATCACACTTAGTATGAAAACCTACCATAACCCATCTGAATCATGTATCAAAATTATACAGTTTTTCATCATAATATTTCGCTTTTACTATGGAATAATTAATTACAACATTTAACACAAAACGCGCTTTTTGCTCATACGGTGTAAAAAAATTTAAAAACAATATAGTTTTCACGTTCACAGAAAATTTACTCAAATCGCAAATTAATCACAAGCATTTTCACCACTCTAAATTACCTAATTCCAACAGTTGTTCACTAAATTTTCTACTGTTCTTTTTCAAAAGCGGTTCAATGCAGTTTTTAAAAGAATTTCAAATATCACGTAAATACTATATTTCTCTATAATTGTAAAAACTGGTTTTTATTTTTTTTGCTTCTGTTTCTGCTGTTTCTATCTGGCTTTTCATTAAAATAATGTCTATTTGGAAAAAAATTTACGGCACAGTTAAGACATCAAAATTAAAGAAATTATCCCCCAACTCAATTTAAACTAAAACTCATCATTCACAATTGCATATTCTTGTAAAACACCATTTGAATTCAACGTTCCACGTAATAATATTAAGAAATATCCCTGAAACATCTCCGGAATCAGAATTGTATCAAAATTCATTATAGATGGGCAGCTATTACTCGTTCGAAACGGAACATATGTCCTTCGACAGACTTGTCGTTTGGGGTGCTAACAACTGGTGCACAGAAATTATAGCTTATAAAGTTACAGGTTTACCCGGCGGAAATCACACTTAGTATGGAAACCTACCATAACCCATCTGAATAATGAACCAAAAATTATACAGTTTTTTTCATCAGAATATTTCGTTTTTACTAAGGAATAATGAAATACAAAATTTATCACAAGATTTTATTTGTTAAATTATGGTAAGATTCTGTGCATACTTTGTGGTCTGCCAAGTATACACATTGTATATTGTATTTATACTCGACAGGCTATGCAATTTTTCTGAATGAAACACTCCATCATGATGTCATAATTTATCAAATGAAAATTGTTCCAAAAAGAAAGACATTCCAACAAGAAACATGTTGGTTTACTTGACCTGCTTTTTTGTTTCTTAAAATATTTTTATTTAATTTGTGAAAGTGCATGCATAAGTATCACATTGGTGCATTGGCACACAAAACATAAGTATCTGTGGATACATACTGTGAAATCCATTGAGTAGACTAGTGATAAATTAGAACCATAGTGCTGGCACCATTTGAAGATGCCAAAGATCACCACACTGTGGCGCTATTCTGGCTGGTGCCGTTCCCTCACAAAATTTTATTCATTCATTCTGTATGAAGTGTACTGAATACCAAGTGTAAAGTTGTGATTGTGTACGATCATGCTGCAGTTCCACTTTAAATTGATCATTTAAAAAAGTGCCCTCCAATTTTGGGACTGTAGGGATGGGCCACCTTTATTTGAAAAATGGGAACAACTTTACAATTATTGCATATTCCAAGTTATGTCCCATACTTATAATTGGACTTTTATTTGAAAATCTTGTGAGAAAATTTATTTATGGTGATGGAGAAGAAAGCCTAAACTTAAGACACTTGTAAAAATTTTCTTTGCAGGTGATCTCTGGGAAATTTTCAAGGATTCATTTAGTTTAGTAAGAAATTTAGTTCCACAAGTGATAATTACATAAATGTTCAATTTTGGCAGATTGCCAAATTCAATCTAAACAATTTAGGCATCTAAACTATTTCCACTCTCAAATCCCACTGACATACCCAGTGCACAAATATGCGCTTTACATATAATAAAGAGTGCACAATCACAGCTGCAGAACACTGCATTTTGTAGAAAGTATAGAAATGTGCGCAGGGCACACCGAAAGAATTAGGATGTGTGTATAGTGTGTACACAACTGGCTGCGCTGTGTGCACAGTGATGGTACTCAATGTTGAATACCGTAATTAGGTGAATAAAATACATGCGTATTGGGTTTTTCTTCAATGAACGACTGAATTTATAAACTACTACAACGATTTTAGAATGAAACTTTGGTGACTTATGCACTTTTACACACTGGTTACTGTAATATGAGCAACAGGAGAACATTAGACGTCTCTTGGCAAATATTTGACTTCCCCTGAAACACAATCAATAAGTGCACTTGAAACCTGTGCACCTCAAAATGTGGCAGCGTGCGAGAGAAAAATAAACTTTAGCATAGCATTTGTTCAATGACAGCTTCCCATTTTTTTCTTTTTCACATGTTTTTTCATTCCCAAAGACATTTTGTGGCCACTCAAAATTTTGTTATGAAACACAGGCAAGAAAACAGGCAAAAAACACACACAGCTAGCTGACAAATGCATAATATCATAGTATCCCTCTAAGGATACCACTTTTTATGCACAAAGTCAGTTCTGTGACAGACAGTGTCTGAACTTTTTGGGATATACAAGCCACTCCAAAAGTTTTGCCAGCATTTTAGCAGTGATCTGAGCACACTTAAGTGTCTCAATAAATGTGAAAGCTTAGCTAGCTGTTCTATATTGCTATATTTCCCTGCAAATTATTTCTACTAATTTTTCTTGTCCTTTCGGTGACATTCTGCCTTCCTATTGCTTTACTTTGGCAGCATCTACCCTGCAATACATAGTAAATGTATATAAAAAGTACATAAATACATACACGTAGCTAGAAAAAAGTGAATCTGAGTGTTTGAGTGAGTTAAAGTTTATGTTTTATTTAAAATGTGTTTCTGAATATTCCAAAGGGCCCACACACACCAGTTGACATTGCAAATTCGTGTCAACTGAATGTCAACCAAATAACACAAAAAATCTTTAAAGCATCACACTTAACAGAAACAACTAGAATTAAGGTTCATGAACAATTAACAATGCTTTATCACATAAGAGAGTGGAGTGGAAATTTAGTTGACTTTAGTTGACACAAATTTTGATATCAACTGATATGTTTGGGCCCAAAGTTAGTTTCTGCTAATTTTTATCCAACTTACAGACTAGTCAACTGCAATTGAGGAAGCAAAACAATGATGGCAGATGATTTGTGTCCAGGATTTGAGCCGCAGACTTATCTGAAGGTATGTTTCCTGTTCAGAATAATTCTCTGTAACTTAAATGACTAAATTTCAATTTATTTTTGGTAGCTTTTATCAACTTTTTTCGAATTTCGAACCATAAGTGGGTTTCAAATTTCAAAAAATAATTACCTAAAGTCGGCGGACATTTCACACTACAAAATCGGAGAGTTAGAATTCGCTCGTGAATAGAGCGAACAACGAAACTTGTGTCCCACGCGGACGCTAGAAATTGAAAAAAGAAAATCATATTAAAAGAAAAATGGACGTTTCGCTGCGTCCGCGCATGCCACGCCCTAGTTATCTACATTTTCAACGTTGCTCGTAAAGAATTTGACCGTTCAAACTACCGTTTTACCGTTCAAACTACCGTTTTTGTTTTTATTTTATTTTTCATTCGTTGGCTCCGTTCCAACAGTAGAGAACTTAGCAGCCGGCCAAAATTTCGAAATCCGCTATTAATATGAATAAAATAGGCTCACAATAGTCATATAACAATTTATATAAACAAAAATAGCGATTATGAAGGTGGAAATTGGCAAAGCGAAGCAAATTTTAACGATTTTTAGCTAACTTTCAGTTTTCACTCTCATTTGTATAATACGCAACTGGTAACTGGGATAAGGGCCAAGTTTTCATACGTGGCCCGATCTATTCCAATCGTTAAAATATTGCGTCACAATTCCTAATGCCGTCATGCACTCTCCACTGGAGAGATTGACGCAAATGTTTGTAGGGCGATACGTCTGCCGACTTTATAAACAATAATGGGGAGGGGCGTGACCAACTCCCATCCGGAGACTATAACCCCTGGCCCTGGGTCTCCATTTTGCAATTTGTTGTCACATGACATTCCAAGTTACTACTTATAACTTTATCTGCACTTATCACTTTTATTGTCACTTGCCCACTTGCCTGGTTCTCATTCCGATGATTAAGATAAAAAAAAACCCTCACTTGAAATCAAAAACAGTTTCAAAAAGTCCGACGAAAAAATATCATAACCCCCAGGCCCAGGGAAGCAGTTTCTCAAAAATACATAGCATAAAAAAATCCCCCCAAACTTTCTCACCCAAAAATACCCCCCCCCCCAGGACCGCTGTAAACGCTGTTTCCGCCTCAAAGCCAAACACGGCACTTCCGCACTGGGGGGACCCCCCTCGGGAACGAGCGGGGGTACCAGCGCACCCCCCGTGAAACGGCACATGACATGGAGGGAACGAGTGTACGGGCCGGAGAAGGAGCAGGAAAGTGAAACTGTCAGCGCTACTGCCAGTCAGGGGGGTGCGACTGCGAAAGAGGTTGGTGTTGGGGGTTCTCTTGAGGGGGTCTAGTGGGTGGGGGACCCCCAATATAGCTCCAGCCATACAAGTTTTTGGCTACTACCCCCTGGGCCTGAATCGTTCCCGACATACAAAACGCCTAACTATCTAATTTCGAGTGATTTTGCCATAATTTTCTATCAAAATATAATAGCTAAAAAATTGGCACTTGGCACTGGGCCAAATCCTTTCACCTTCGGTTTTGGCTATATTTATACTTTTATATGTATATTTACAATTGCTGTCTACTTTTAACTTATTTCAAATTTTTCACTTATTTTAGCGATGTTTCTCCCTTTCTGCATTCTACACCTAGGAAAATCCTGCATATGAAGGGTGTGCTTCTAAAAGTACCGATCTACAAATTTTTCAAATTTGAGTTAGGACCATTTTTGGGCCTTGGGGTCCCCATAAAAATGCGCTTCAAAAATATATATAATATGTGGGGGGGTGACATTCAATTTTGAGATATGGGGGGTCGAAAAAAGCAAAAAAAATCGCAAAATACAGTTTTTGAAATTTTAAAAGTACCGATCTACAAGCTTTTTCAGCTTTTGTGTCTTTAAAAGTACCGATCTACACACTTTTTTCAAAATTGTTCTTTTAAATGTACTGATCTGCACATTATTTTTTGTGCTTCTAAAAGTACCGATGTCAGATCGGCGTCCGGTTGCGCAAAAACTCATTTTGTGCTTTTTTATTATGGGTAAAAGTACCGATCTACAGCTTTCTGATTTTGTGCTTTAAAAAATACCGATCTACCCGCTATTACCAATTTGTTCCTTTAAAATGTACTGTACTACAAAAATACAATTCCCTAAATTTTATATACCGTATTTCCTCGAAATACCCCCGGGGGGTTTATTTTTTCAGAGTGAGAATTTTGAGGGGGGGTTAAACGAGGGGGGGGGTATTTCGAGGGGGGGTTTATTATTTCGCCAGAAATTTTTTGAAAACCAAGTACTAAATTGTCGTCTGAAACGTACGCAGACGTCGAAAATGCAACAAAAATCGCCATTTATAATACTCTAAAGACTTGTATAGGTGTGTAGACGTATAATCACTGTTCTCACATAACAGAGTCATCGTTTTTAACGTGTTTTTTTCCATTACCCAGATGACAAACCGCAGCCTTTGTCATTTTACGTTATCTATACACTAAATTTGGGGGGGGTATTTCGAGGGGGGGGGGTTCATAAGTTCATAGTGTCCATTTTGAGGGGGGTATTTCGAGGGGGGGGGTATTTCGAGGAAATACGGTAGCTAGTGTTATGTGTATAATCAATGATTATACCCATGCATGTGGATACCCAACAATATGGCCGAAATACCCTTACCCAAAATTCCCATACCCAATACCCATGTATGGGTATTGAATGCTCCAAACTTTCAATCGCGATTATCTCAAAATCGATTTTTTGTAGATCGGTACTTTTAGAAGCACACCCTTCATATTGACCCCGCTGCACGCTCCCCCCAACCCAAAGAAAATGTTTCAGCTGTCTAACATATCATATAAGACCTCGTTCCCAAATTGACATTAAAAAATCCCAGTGCACGGATCCCTAAAAAAACAATACCCCTGGGATTTTATTCAAACAGTACCTGGTATCCAGATTCTACTATCACCACAAAAACTCTCCACAATCACAAAGACACGCAATAATAGGATACACAACCCCCCCCCCCAATCGCAGCCAGTGGAAGACAGCGTGAAATCGGGGGACATTTCTCTGCCGAACTCAAATTCTCAGCGGCGGCGCTCGCGCAGCAAGGGCGCCCCCGAGGCCGCTCCCAGCGAGGAATTGAGCATGTACTCGGTCAAGTGCGTTGATTTGGTACTGAGTAGTGTGGGGGGGGGGCTGGGGGTAGTTATGTAAAAGCGCCATGGCGCTGGCGCCTGACGCCAGCGCCAAAGCAAAAATAGCCATGACGCTTTTGGCGCTTGGCGATATTTTTGCCCGGCGCCAGGAACAAAATGCCTGGCGCTGGCGCTATTTTGCTCTGGCGCTTTTGGCGCTTGACGCTAAAGTTCTGGCGCTTTTCACATCACTAGCTGGGGGCACTCCCAGACCCTGTAAAGTGCCTGTAAAATGTCATGCAAACTGTTAAAAGTCATGTAAAATGCCCTGCAACATGGCAAACGTACGGACGTTCTTTGCATGACATTTTACATGTTACAGGGCACTTTACAGGGTCTGGGAGTATCACCCGGATTCAATTGCGCTGCACTGCACACACTAGGCAGTTGACAAGGACAAATAATATCAACTGGTCCCCATCCCAATTGAAAGCTTGCTCACGAGCCGACGAACGACGTTCAAATGCAAAAGTGATGCGTCTTGTTGCAAATGAAGCTGTAGTATTTATTGGGAAAATGTTGCGGTATGTATAGGTAATTTTGTATACTCGGTGGAACTTCACACTTAGTATGGAAACCTACCTACCCATCTGAAAAATTTACCTAAATTACACACTTTTTCATCATAATATTTCATTTTTACTATGGAATAATTAATTTTTACCACAAGATTTTATTCAATAAATTATGGTAGGATCATGCGCATACTTTGCGGTCCGCGCCGTATATTTATTAACGCCGGCATGACGTAAAGATAAATATGTTTGTAAATACAATAATGGGTAACGTTACTCGTGAGCAACGATGGAAAAAACACAGAAATTGAACACAGAAACTCATTGAGTTTCTGTGTTTTTGTTTTACACAGAAACACGGAAACTCATAAATTTTGAAAAACTCAAAACTCAAATGAGTTTTTTTTTGGAGAACACAAAAACACAGAAACACGGAAACACACAAAAAGTTTTTTGAGTTTTTGTGTTTTTTTCAGCGAAGTGGTTGAATGCACATTAATTCAGTTAAACTAAACAGATAAGATAAGCATCTATAGTATGTAAATATGTACATAATGTATTCATATTTTATAATGGTACAAAAAAAAGAAGTTAAAGATGGCATGCACATCTCATGGTGGATTTGACAATTTAAGTTTCGACATTTAAGTATACCTAATTACCTTGAATAAACCCCCCTTGAATAAACTCCCCTCAAAATGGACTGGTGAAATAATAAGCCCTGCCCCCTCGAAATACCCCCCTCCGGGATGATGTACATCATGTATCCAATGTACATGATGTATTTATTACTGCTAATTTGCATCGCAGCTACACATAGACTGTACTAGGTTGTGTAGCTGACTACATGTTTATTTCCAATATATCCTGTTTGTACGCATTTATAACCTGTTTTGGGTACGTAAATGCCTACTATTTTCTATGATCCTTACAAAACTTTCTGACGAAACAATAATGCCCATGGGGGTATTTCGAGGTAATATGGTAGTTGTAGTTCAAATCAATTCCGCAGTCTTCCATACAGTACACATCCATTGAAGAATTTTGGAGTACTGCGTAAATTGTCGTTTCTGGGCATTTTGTTGCTGGTGTTGTGATGTTGGTGTCTGCATTGTGGACATTTTTATGGATTTTTTTGACACTTGAATAAATACGCAAATGTTATGTGGGGTTAAAACATGTGCAAAACCAATATTTTATAAGAAAACCACTGTTTCCAGATCGAAATGCTGTAAATCAAAAAAAATTTTGGGGAAAACTCGAATTTTTTTGAAAAAACTCAAGTTTTTTTAGAAAAAACTCAAGTTTTTACAAAAAACACAGAAATAAAAACAGTGTTACTCAAGTTTTTTTCAAGAAAATAACTCAAAACACAGGTATTCATTTT